>JAMOIN010001410.1:0-18021 GCA_024666655.1 Dascyllus trimaculatus
TGGTCTCTTGGCAGCAACAACTGCAGTTAAATGTTTGTGATCAGTCTTTTACGTCACCATGGAGGATTTTTTGTCCACTTTTCGCTGCAGAATAGTTTTATTTCAGTCACATTATATGGTTTTCCAGCATGAGCTGCCCTTTTAAGGTCTTTCCACAGCATCTTAATTAGTCCAGACTTTGACTCGGCCACTCCAGAACCTTAATTTAGTTCTTTTTGAGCCACTCTGAGGTGGACCTGCTTGTGTGCTTTGGGCCATTTTTGCCCTGTGTCTTCCTTATTGTGGAATCATGTAGATGAACCCTAACTGAAGCCAGCGAGGTCTGCAGATCTTTTGATGTTTGTGACTCCTGGATTAGATGTCAGCGCACTCTTGGAGAAATGTTGGTGGTTGGTCCACTCCTTGGAAGGTTCTCCACTGTTCCATGTTTTCTCCATTTGTGGATAATGTCTCTCACTGTGGTTCTCTGGAGTCCCACAGCCTCAGCAATGGCTTTGTAACCCTCCAAACTGATGAATGTCAATGACTGTTCTTGAATCTCTTCAGAACGTGGCATCATGTGCTGCTTTTTGAGACCCTTCAGCTACTTCACAATACCAGACAGGTTCTATTCAGTGATGTTTAGATTCAACAAGCCTGGCAGTGATCTTTTGTAAGTGTGTCTGGTGAGATTGAACCCATCTGCCAAATGATTGTGGTAGATTGGTAACTAAGGGGGCAATTACTTTTTCACAGTGGACAAGATGGGCTGTACATTTTTGCCTTATACTTTTGAGGACTTTGCCATCATCTTGCGTCTTCCTCTTACCTCGGCCACGACGCTTACATCCATAACTTTGTCCTACCTTTGACCCTAAAGTAAAGTTTTCACTGTCAAAAATTTGCAATTTGTTCCTCACAATATGATAATGAAGAAATAAAAAACAAAAGCAATGAACCAATACGTACATGTGCACGAAGACACACTGAATACACACTAAAATCATTTGCCTGATCATTCATGGATGTCTCTCTTGCAGCTTGAAAAGACACACAGCTTCTGCTCACCCCTCTGTGTGATGCGATCCCATGAGATCCATCCGTCTCCAGTCTCTGTAACTGTGTGTGACTCTATGTGTGTGTGTGTGTGTTTGTATGAATGCAAACTCTTCTTCTTCCTCTCTTCTCCCTCTTTGTTTCTGATAACGATGACACCTCTGACCTCCCGCCTGCCCTCCAGGCCCGTGTAACCAATCAGAGCCAGAGTTAATCTGCGAGGGGGAAATCCTGTTACAACCCTTATCGAGCAATTAGAAAGCCCGACGGGAACGCTGCCGGAGCGAGATGAGATCCTGATCAGTTCTTCAGAACATCCAAGATAGATAGAAATAGTTTGTTTCTGCCTGTGACTGTGTGTGCGCGAGGGAGAGGTGCATTTCTGTGTGCATGTCTATCAGGAGACAGGCAGGTTAAATAGAGGCAGCAGAGCCATTACCGTACAGCGTCGCAGATCGATAACCAAACCTTTTCCCAGTCGTCCTCCTTGCCCGACCAGTTATCCGTCATCTGCCTCTCTGGTGCACATTTCCTGTTGTCTGACATGCTCTCGGCATGTGGCCGGGTTTTAGAGGTTCACCACAGGGTTCAACACATCATTCATCAATGTGTGCTGCCTTACACGAAGATAGAAAATGAACATAGAAACGAGCACACGACTTGAGCTGTCTTTGCAAAGAGCATATGTTAAAAGAATGGATTTCTAAACTGCATCTCTGGGCATGTTGAACATGTAGGACACATCATTTTTTAAGGCTCTTATGCCTTCTACCAGCTTGATTTTGGACCAGGAAACTGTCCGGCCCCCATCAGCATCTCTTTATCTGCTGTTCTACCTAATGGTGGGAGATCAACAGAGCCAATCAGAATGGCGATGTCATTTTCTATCCATTGAGCGTGGGATGAGCCTAACAAGGCTGTGCAGTTTGTGTGCAGACATATCAAAATTGCAGCTTCTCTCACTGAAGTGAACCGTTTCTATCAAGCAGCTTCTGTGTCAGATGGTGGAGATGATGGTTGGAGAAGCTTTACCCAACACTCATGAGGGTTAGAGTGAAAATAGACTGCGAAGTAGCTGAAGGGTCGCAAAAAGCAGCACATGATGCCACGTTCTAAAGAGATTCAAGGAACAGATGCCAAACAAAGTCGATGACATTCATCAGTCTGGAGGGTTACAAAGCCATTGCTGAGGCTCTGGGACTCCAGAGAACCACGGTGAGAGAAAACAAATGGAGAAAACATGGAACAGTGGTGAACCTTCCCAGGAGTGGACCAACGACCAACACTTCTCCAAGAGTGCGTCGATTTCTAATCCAGGAGGTTGCAAAAGAACCCAGACAAACAGCAAAAGACCTGCAGACCTCACTGACCACAGTTAAGGTCCGTCTACATGATTCCACAATAAGGAAGACACTGGGAGAAAATGACATCATGGGAGAGCTGCAAGGCGCAAACCACGACTGGCCAATAAGAACACAAAGCTTCGTCTAACATTTGCAAAAATGACAAAATTAAGGTTTTGGAGTGACTGAGTCAAGGTCCGGACGTCAATCCAATTGAGATGCTGTGACAAGACTTTAAAAAGGCAGTTCATGCTCGTAAACCATCTAATGTGACCGAATTAAAACTATTCTGCAGAGAAGAGTGGACCAACATTCCTGATCACTGGCTGCAACAAACATTTAACTGCAGTTGTTGCTGCCAAGGGTGGCCCAACCAGTTATTAGGTTTAAGGGGGGCAAATACTTTTTCACAGGGGTGATACAGGTTAATAATTCTTCAATGAACTTCAATAAACCATAATTTAAAAATGGCATTTTGGGGGCACCCTGGTGGCCTAATGGTTATGTCACATGACCCAAGTGCAGAGGCGTAGCGGCTGTCCTGGGTTCAATTCCAACCTTCGGTGTTTACCGCACGTCCTTCCCCCACTCTCTCCCGCTTCCAACTCTGTCCACTGTCCTATCCAATAAAGGCATAAAAGACCAAAAATAAATCTTTAAAAAAAACTCCATTTTGTGTTTTGTGGGTTATCTCTGTCTAACATTCAATAAATATAAACATTTAAGTGTCACAAATATGCAAAAATAGATGTCCACAGGGGGGCAAATACATTTTCACTACACTGTACCTGGTAGATGGAGAAAAAAGAGTTGACAACTACAGATATAGCTCGCTAAAATCATAAACTTGTGTAATATTTATACTATTTCCTGCTGCAGAAAGAGATAAACTAAATAATTCTCTAATGCCATAGATATTAAATGATTCAGTATGGAACGGTTGTTGCCCAGGTGGACATGTTGCATGATACAGCTGAGGTGATGGCTCAGTCTGTAACTTCTGCTTGTAACTTATTGTATTCTTATTTTTGCTACAGCAAATAGAAAAACAGAAAAAGTGGCGCTGACAGGAATTTAGAAAACGGGAACTGGAGCAGGGATTTAGAGACTTTCACTTTAACTGTATACTGTTGTTGCTCCAGAGGCCACGGCGCTAATGACTGAACAGTCTCCTGGCTGCGTATTGTTTTCTGGAAAAAACATCTGCTCCGAACCGTAATTGGATTGTTTTACCAATACTTGCATTCCCCCGTGTGCTAATTGGAATTCCAGCCTGTCAGAAAAATCAACTTTGGTCGACTGAGCATTAACAGGTGTCTGCGTCCTTTGATACATCTCTGAATCTGTCGTTCACGTTTCCTTTTTTCTTTTTGTGTGTCACTTTCTTACCCACCATGCTTTTCCACACACACAGAGCGTCTTCTATGTCTGGATTTAGCCGGGCTGCGATTACGACAACAGTGGCTTTTCTTTACCAGGGTTGTAATAATAGCTGTCAGGCGAGGAGGAGATCCCATCTTATCTTGTCTGTTCCCGTGCTGATTAACACCACTGAGCTCCGCTGAGCTGCTCAGGGATCCCTCTGGAGAGCTTCGCTTACTGTAAATGATTCACTCGTTTGTTTTTGTGTTTTTCAGCTGATTAGCGAGAGTGGACAGAGATCACAGGAGGCAGCTTTTGGAGACTAGGCGATGAAAAAACGTGGCGGAGTTGACTGGAAATCAGCTCCCTTTCCCTCCGACAAATAGAAAATCTTAAAAGTTTGTCCGAGCACATTTGCATGACTGAGACAGCAGCATAGCCTCTTGCAATGCAAAAAGGAATTTCTCTGCTTTTGAAATGTTTCCTTACAGTAACGTAGGACTGGGTGTACGATGAAAACATGCAGCATACAGTGTATTTATACAGCACTGCAATCTGGTGCATGCCCTATTATGCAGGACAGAGATGCAGAGATAAATAGCATCGAATATGTATAGAAAAAAGCTTAAAGTTGAAATGATTCTGTATAAGTGTAGATTAAAACGCACATATTTACAGAATTATTGCCCAATTAGCACAAGCAGTCATGGCAGCTACATATCATGTTGATTCTGTTGGGACACTGGGGACTGTGGATGCCTCTGAGTACTAATTAGACTCTGCTCAGTGCAGAACTGACATGATTAGTGGAAAATAAAGTGCCGTTCACCGTGAAGTGCTGCAGCCCTCGCTGACACTCCATGCAGATCATAACACTGGACTGCAGTGTCTCTCAGCCCTGAATCTGACATTTTTTAAACATATTTATTATTGCAGATCCCATATTTCAAATGAAAAATGCCACCGCTCAGTGCAAATAAGAAGTGAGTACGCCGTGACCTCTGCGTGGTGCCAGCGTGTCCTTCTCCAGTATTCATGTTGCATCTCTCTGTTTGCTTTCAAGTTGATGTAAGCTAGAAGCACAAATCACCTGAAAAGCCTAAAAGCTTTTGACTGATGAGCCACTGTGTCACTCCTCACCTGCGAAGCAAAGCGCCGAGTCCTTGTTTTTCGAGAGCTTTTGCGCCACAATCTCCTCCTCCATGTGAGCCCACAGGGTTCAACTTGTGAAATATTTTGCGCACAGCATGTCAACTCTACTTCACACTTAACATCTGCACCGTGTGCTTTCCCCGACCCCCTCCTCGTGTCCCATCCTGTTCTCCAGCTCAGCTGGCATCAAAGACTCAGGCAGGGAGAGAGAGAGCTGCCCTGAGTGCCAAGGCAGTTGGATAGTGATGAGTGATCGACGATGTGTTTAGCATACTAAACACTAAAACGGGGAATTTTAATTCTACATCTGGCCCTTGTTCAGAAACCATGATTCTTTCTCTCCCATCCCTCCCTCTCTCTTTTCACTTCCGCTGCCACTCTTTCCATTTTTCTTTTATCTTTTTCTGCCTTATTCTTTTATTTGGCCTGTCTCTGCTGTTTTTTTCTCCTCGAGATGCATATTTTAAGTCAGGGTGGAAGACTCAATACACAAATACACCACAAACCCTGAGCATGCAGCTTTTGTAAACCAATCAATATGGCAACAGGCCACACACTTACGCAAGCATGCAGACTGCTTAAGCATTTTGTTATACTGGGATGGCGACTGGTATGTCCACCTCCTCCTACTGCCTGTATTATTGGTGTTGTACTTGGCAGAAGAATCTGTGTTATGAGAAGAAAAAAACCCATCTTACTTTGTTTGTTCGCTCAACAGCCATGAGTGTCAAGTTGTGCATAAATAATGTCATGTTTACCTTCCAGTGACTTAAAGCTGCGTTAACTTAATTTCTCCAAAACAAATATGAAAACCCTGCCCAGGGGTTGTGTTCTCAGAGTCTTAATACCATTCGGAGCCATCCTAAATGGCACTAAAAGGTCTGAGCAGAGGATGTCCTTAATTAATCATTTCCATTAAAAGTTGTTTTTTCATAGATTGTGCCACAAATTTCATGTCTACGTAACAAAACAGAATATTGGACTGTTTTTTGACATTTAGTGTATATTCTACAAGTATTCTACTGCCGGCCTTAAAAGCAGCTCCACTGGGAGCGTCCCGATAGCCGAGTGGTTTGGGCGCATAAAGCACGGATGCCCTGAGCAGCTAGTCCCTGTTTGGTTTCCTGACATTCACCTCCTCTTTTTTCCTCCTTTCCTGCCTCTCCCCGCTGCTGCTATCGAATAGAGGCTAATAACAATAACAGTAGACCAGCTTCATTTAGTAGCTTCATTATTATCTCAGATTCATCAGCCTTGTGTCGAAGTTGTGGAGGATTGTTATAACTGTCCTCCATTGTTTGGGGTTGGATTTTTCAGAACTGTGAGTGAGTATTGTGGCATTTTAAAGTGAAAAAAATAATGACAGACTGTGAAAGCGGTGTCCTCTGAGGTGCTTCAAACTTCTCTCAGACTTAATTGCAGCACAAAAATGCCTTGGTAATTACTCTTAGACCAAAAAATTCAGGAATCCTAAATGTAAGACTTTTACAGGTAATCCATATCAACCCTCCCTTCCTGGGAACCCCAAGAATAAACTATTGTTAAAAAGAAACATACAAAAATTAGCTACCTTCTTTTTAAAACATTAATAGTTATGTAATTAACGTCATCTTTAAAAAAAATTATACACAGATCAGGCATAATATAATGATCACCTGCCTAAAAATGTGTTGATCCCCCTTATGTGGTCTAAAATGCTCTGAACCATTGGGCTGCCTAAAAATGTGTTGATCCCCCTTATGTGGTCTAAAATGCTCTGAACCATTGGGCATGGACCAGAGGACCTCTCAGGGTGTCCTATGGGGTCTGGAACCAGGACGTTGGCACTGGATCCTTTGGGTACTCTGGCTTGTACAGTGGGGCCTCTTTGGATGTCTAAGTCTCATCAACATGAATGTTAAAATCGAAGGTATTTTCAGCAGAACTCCACATAGTACCAATATGATCAATGTTATTCACTTCACCTGTCAGTGGTCAGCATGTTGTGGCTGATCAGTGTACATCACTTATGTTTATTCCCAAGGTTGGCCTTCTGCCTAGATACACTATCCATGAAGGTCAGAGGGCAAATACCTTTAGAGCCCTAATATCCATATCTGGTTGTTGAGCAAATATAATGAATAAAGTCTAAGAATGTCTAAAATATGAACACATGATTTAAACCTGCATAGACATTGTAACATTCAATAAACTGAGACTACAAGCATACACACTCATATAATAATTGATATATGATGTTTGAAGCATATATACTTAAAAGGAAAGTTGCACTGTTTTTTAGGCTGCATGTAAGAGGAAGACTTGATTCTGCTAACAAATTCAGATCCAAGGTATTTGTTTAATACTGGTCCTGATGACGAAGTGTCTTGAATCTTACACTGTTCAGTTCAATCCATAACTAAAGTTCCAAATGTGAACTGTAGGAAATCTGCCATAAGCTGCAGGTCAACAGGTGATTCTGCTGGTCTGTGGAGACTCAGTGTGAACCATTACTGTTTCTTTTAAGGGGCCGGTGAGTCTCCTGTTGTCTCCAAGATGACATTAAATTCTTCTTTAATTGGAAACAGTGTCTATTTTATTTCCTCTGATGTTCCGTATGAATCAAAGCCTTTGTTAGCTGCCTTTCCCAGGTGGTCTCCTACCTATTTAACAGCTGTGTAAAATGAATCCTGGGATGTTTTGTGCTTTCACTTGTACTTCTACAGTATTATAGAGCTATATTCTAGATTTATCACAGCCAAACACAACCTGGAGCTCTGAGAAACACAACAAACCTCCTCAAACCTGTCTTGTTTCATGCCCCTCATCTGACCTACTGCAGGAAGACACAGGGGCAAAAATGGCATCATGGGAGAGTTTCAAGGTGCAAACCACTACTGAGCAAAAAGAACATGAAGACTCATCTGGCATTTGCAAAAACATATCTAGATGAGCCCCAAGACTTTTGGGATAACATCCTGTGGACTGATGAGTCAAAGGTGGAACTTTTTGGAAGACATGGGTCCTGCCACATCTGGTGTAAAGCTAATACTGCATTCCACAAGAAGAACATCATAGCAACAGTGAAACATGGTGGTGGTAGTGTGATGGTTGGAGGACCTGGACGACTTGTCATCATTTATGGAGCCATGAGTTCTGCTCTCTATCAGAAAATCCTCCTGGAGAATATCCACCATCAGTTCATGACAAATGGTTTATGCAGCATGGTAAAGACCCCAAAACACACAAGCAAGTCCACCTATTAGTGGCTAAAAACAACTAAATGAAGGTTTTGGAGTGGCCAAGTCAAAGTCCGGACTTGATTCCAACTGAGATGCTGTGGCAAGACCTTCAAAGTTCAGTTCACGCTGGAAAACCATCAAATGTGGCCGAATTAAAAAACATTCTCGGAGAAGAGTGGACCGGAATTCCTCCATGGTGATGTAAAAGACTGATCACAAGCTGTAACTAACATTTAACTGCAAGGGTGGAAAACCAGTTACTAGGTTCAGAGGGGGGCAATTACTTTTCAATAAATATAAATATTAGTTTAATGATCTGGAACATTTAAGTGTGAGAAATATGCAAAAATTGAATATTTCTGTGAGAACGTAAACATTTAATTTGATAGTTATAAAACATTTTGCCATGAAATTATGTGTTGCATATCTGACGTTGGACATCAACCTTTGTTGGGATGAGCAGCATTTAGGGTGGTTGATGGAGGAAATCTGTGCGTCTATATCCCTTATCCTCCTGATAGAGTGTAATGAAGTATGACCCATGGCAAAAATGAACTTTTTAAAAAGTACTAATTATGACAGAAATAGAAAACAATCGCATGAAGTCATTGGGAACAACAACAACAATAAAAACCATAGGAGATATGACATAAAGTAGACCACTGGGGTCTGAGGGTCCCACATTTAGGAGGATGAGGGTTAAAAGTGAGACTTGGGTGATGTATAAAGACTATTGTGCAGTTCAGTTGTGTTTAATGCCAAATTTCTAACAGAGACAAGTTGAAAACCGCTGAAAGCTGCAGAAATGTAAGTATATCAGTGAGATTAACCTTCTGTTAAGTCACAGAGAGGCAGGTGAATAACTTTAAATATCAAAGCAAGTCATAGTTGTGGCCTTATTAGACTTAGTTGTGTGAAATCTGCACTGAAATGGAAAACAAGACATGCATTTGAAACATCATTAGATGCATTACAGCAGGAGGCAGGTTGACATACGGTCACGCAACAAACTATCTGTGTGAACTTCACTGCATGTGTGATATGTTTCTCTTTTCATCTCACTGGTTTGTGTGTTTTTCTCCCCGTTTAATCAGCCTTTTTGCTGATTGCAGCGGCGACGCATGTGAGCTACAACGCGTGGCATCTGGCCCAGTAGTAGCAGCAACAAATGATTTATGGTGTGATAATTTACCGCTGTAGCACAGCTGTTGTTATTTATGTATGTAAGTGATGATGTGTATGTGTGCGGGCGAGTCGCAGATGGAGAAAAAGGAAGGTGTAGGTTTGCATGTAAAGAGAGAGAGAGAGAGCGAGGGAGGCAGGGAGACAAGGAGGTGAAGTTATTTACAGGGAAATCAAATCCCCCTTTGCTGTGCAGCTTCCATCGGCCGAGGAGTCTGCCTCAGTCCACTAAGCAGTCGGTTTGTTTGGCTAACGGCTCCCGACAGATGTGGAGAAAAAGAGCTCCTTTTCATGAAAAATAAAGAAAACAAATCATGGTTGTTTCCGAACGCGCAGCTAAAGTAAAGCTCTGTGCAGCGTCAGGATGAAATAACAGCTTGTTCTTTGTCTTTAGAATAATGAGGAAAATAAGCAAAAGCTGCAAAATAACTGGACTCCTCACTGCACTCATCCACACAACAATGTTACAGACAAAATGATAGCTGAGAAACAGTCGGAAAACATAGATTTAATTAGAAAATAGTTGTATTATTGCAGGTTTATCTAATTTTTCAATACTTTTGATAAGCTTGCACTGTGGATTGCCGTTATGAAACAAGAAAACTAGCCTCAGGGTGCAGTGACTTCCCACTGTCACCCTGTCCTGTTCTTACTGTGGCTTTCCCACGTCCACATATTTCAATAAAACGAGGAGAAGAAATGCATATTAGATGATAAAGACTAAATATAAAAGGGTTAGAAGAAAACACGCCGGGCTTGGGATTCGATTGAGATCTAGCAGGGGTCTTGACTTTAGCCCTGTGAATCACTTAGCAGCGCTGCAGCAGCATTTCTGATGACGTCGGGGCTTTTCGAGAGGCCAAGTCGAGGTTATTTCCAGTGGTGAGGAGGCAAAAGAGCCTCGAGCTCGAACAAAGGAATAAACCGAGCCTCTTGTGCCTTGTTTGCATTCTTAATGTTATGTCCACTATACATGTTTTATGTAGGGGAAAGTACAAAAAAGGCGATAAATAATATATTAAACACTCATTTAGTGCATTATTTAGGTTTCATGTTTTATACAGAACGCTGAGATCTGTGATTAGACTCTAGAATCCAACGTAAAGGAAAAGTAACCCAGTGTTTCGGCACTTAGATTAGATGAATTAATCTTTTTGCTCCTTGTTGCATTTTTAGGTGAACATGTGATCTCATTTTCAGTAGATAAGTCCATCCATCCATCATCTATACACCGCTTAATCCTCTGTAGGGTCTCGGGGGGAATGGAGCCGATCCCAGTCGACTCAGGGTGAAAGCAGGGGACACCCTGGACAGGTCACCAGCCTATCACAGGGCTACATATAAAGACAAACAAGCACACTCTCATTCACACCTACGGACAATTTAGAATAATCATTTAACCTCAGCATGTTTTTGGACTGTGGGAGGAAGCTGGAGAACCTGGTGAGAACCCACGCTGCACAGGGAGAACATGCAAAGTCCACACAGAAAGATCCCAGGCGTCCTAACCGGGACGCGAACCGGGGATCTTCTAGCTGTGAGGCGACGCTGCTAACCACCGAGCCCCACATGGACATGTTAAAGTAAAAAAAAAAAGATGATGTTATCAGAAGGGTTCTTTAAAACCAGGTGCCGGCTCACCTGATAACATCTGCGGCTGTTTCATTCCCTCATCTGATAAACATGCCTTCATGCGACTGCCTTAGAATGTTTCACCATCATAGACTGAAATCACTTCCCCACCTTACAGACAAACACACAAGCATTATAAAACAAATCTGCTCATTTTAGGAATGTACCTCTTCTCTGATTTCAACTCCAAAAAGTCAGTGTGAGAAAATTCCATCTGTTTTATCACACTCTGGTTTCTCTTTGACGTTGTTGTCTTCTTTCCTCCCTGCACCGTGTTGGCTAATTTCCTCTTCACTCAGCATCTATTCTGTATCGTACCACACCTGAACTCTCCTCTCACCTCATTCTCAGCTCACTTCTGCTATCTCTTCCTTTGCCCTCATATTCCCGCTTTTGCCCCCATTTCTTGATTTCCCAAGTTCCCCCGAGTGGCTCCTCCTGTCAGCACGCTGGCCCAAGTGTCTTCTCCAGGAAGATGTCATTATCATTCTCCCCTTTCACCTCGCTGCTTTTATATTTTCTCCCCCTGTCTTGTCAGGAATCAAATCTCAGAAGGGATCTCTCTCATTCTCCCTCTCAACTCCTCTTCCTCTGGTTGCTCCTCTTCTTTTGTGTTATCTGTAAAACTGCTTGTGAGACATCTCCGAGCCAAAAACAATCACGACTAAGCACACATGGGGTCAAACTCATGCAGACTTCGACCTAAACATTAACCCTTAGCATGGCTGCTCAAAGTTACAAGGTTGTGGGATTGAACCTTCTAGTAATCTCTGGCCTTTCTGTGTGGAATTTGCATGTTCTCCTTGTACATACAGTGTCGTGAAAAGTAATTGCCCTCCTACAGAAATCTTCTATTTTTGCGTGTTTGTTGCAAAGATGAGCTTTTAGATGATGGTTTTATTTTTTTAAAGGAAAAACGCTGTCCAGTCCATCTTGCCTCATGTGAAAAAGTAATTGCCCCCTTAGCAATTGGGTTGAGTTTTACCAGCCACACCCACATATGATTGCTGCCAGGCTTGTTGGATCGAAACATGAGCCATGAATTCTGCTACCTATCAGAAAATCCTCCTGGAGAATATCCTTCCATCAGTTCATGACCTAAAAACTCAACACAAATTGTTAAATGCTGCATGACAGTGACCCAAAACACACAATCAAGTCCACCTCTGAGTGGCTCAGAAAGAACACAATTAGGTTTTTAAGTGACCGAGTCAAAGTCTGGACTTGAATCTAACTGAGATGCTGTGGCAAGACCTTTAAAGGGCAGTTCATGTTCATAAACCATCTGATGTGAACAAATTACAACTATTCTGCAGAGAAGAGTGGACCAATACTCCTCCGTGGTGATATAAAAGACGGATCAAAAGCTGTAACAAACATTTAACTGTAGGTGTTGCTGCCAAGGGACCAACCAGTTATTAGGTTAAGGGGGGCAAATACTTTTTACAGGGTTGATATAGGTTTTCAATAAATCTTTAATAAGTCATCATTTGTGGGATATGTCTGTCTAATATTAAATAAATGTAAAAATCAGTTTGGTGATCTGGAACGTTGAAGTGTGAAGTTTTCTGTGGGTTTTCTGCTCTGGCTTCCTCACACAGTCCAAAGACATGCACAAAAAGTTAAATGATGATTGTAAAGTGGCTGTAAGTGTAACAAAAAGTGTGCATGGCTGCTTGCCTCTTTACCCTTGTGATGGACTGGCCAACTGTCCAGGAGTCATGTTCGTAAAACTGATGGATGGATCGCAAAATGAAGTTTAGCTCCCATAATGTGACAGCATAAATAGATCTGCGTCTCCACGACTTTAGTGAATAATGTAGACACACACATTCGGAGTGCTTTCTTTTCATTTTTAACTGTGTTAGTGGGATTTAGAGGTGTAGGGCACATCAACAACTTGGGCCGACAACAGGCTGAATCAGTGCTGAACATCACTCACTGCTGTACCAACAGAAGTGCAGTTGAATGGTGATGCAACCTCTTAGCTTAGGGTGACACAAACACGAGTAAACTGCAAAGCGAGTGACTATAAATGTTTGAACTGAGCATCAGCAAAGTGTTCTCCGACTCAAGTAGGAGTGGCTTTGATGTTATTTGAAGTATGGTATAAAATAATGCAAAAGGCGCCCTTCATATAGGCACAGAGACTGAATGAAAGAAGAGGAAGTGTATTTAAGAAAAGGCTCACTGCTATGGAGTTTTATTAAAATCCTTTTTCTTTTTTTTTCTTCTAGGAGAGTCCTCTGATGCTGCGAACGTTTTTATCCTGCCTATGCAGTCATCAGACTGACATCTCGCTTGGTTCAAGAGAGCTGAGCAACACTCAAGAGAGGATCAAAAAGTCAGGTTTGCCATTTCAGATTTTACCATTCCCGTTGATGGAGCACACAGGGCAACACCAGCTGAGCAAACCATGTTCCCCCAAAGCGCCTCCTGTCTGACACAGTCATTTTTAGGCCTTTTGGTCTTTTCACTACCTTATGACAGGGACTGCTTTTAACTTGAACCAACTTTGCTCAGACAAGAGTTGCTGCAGTAGCATTAATCTAGCCGTCCTCAATTAAATATCTGGTCAGGTTGGTGTAACGCGTCGTAGGGCTTTGTTCAGTTTGCATGATTGAACTAAACCATCTAAAAAATGATTTTTCGATGACTTTATTAATTTGTAATTGTCTCTCAAGTCTTTACGTTTGGGTTTATTGCTTCAGAATTAGGTTTTTGAGCAAAAATATGAGCTTTTTTTTTTAGTTGTGGTTGGACTGTACCATTATTACCCGGGGGAGTGCAGACAGCCAGGAAGCCGGCAGTGCAGTCACATTTTGTTTGGCTTGGAGCGCATCTACCCTGCGATAATTTATTTATCGGCGACTCTATTTCGGGAGGGTTCGGAGACATATGTGAAAATTACTCTTAGACTGGAGCCTGAGGCCAACGTATTGTTGGTGTTGTTGGTCTGATTTAACAGGGTATCAGCCTTCAGATGCCTTTTTGAGGGACTCTTTCCAACAACTGACCCAGAAGGTTTGTACTTACGTGTGTGTAATGATACAAATCTTCAAATATGAAAAGCAAAGAATTAATATACCCTAACCCTACCCTAATATATTGTCTATAGCTTTTGATTAATGCCTAACATATAGTGTAGCTGTGCATCTGGTATTAATTCAGTTTTGTGTAAAATGTATATTAGTCAAGTGACAAAACCTCAAGGGCAGAAAAATTAAGTGTCAAAGGGTGCAGTTCCTCGAATGGCCACTAGGGCTAGTCTCCAAAAAGGGAGTCAACCCCATAGACCTCTATGTTAAAACACTCAACTTTACAGCAGTAATGAACATGTTTACATCCTGAAACAGGAAACAGTTTTGGGCTCTACAGCTAATTTCCCTTTTCCTGACAGCTGTACGGGAGGTGAATTTTTATACAAGTCACCTGTTGAAATTGTATTAAGGCTTAAAGTTATGCATAATTAAGGGTGTGGTTACACGGCTACACTCACTCCACCTCTTTGCTCGTTCCTTGATTAGCTGTCAGGTAGGTGGAGCTTCAGCTTTCTTACTTTATCTGTCACTTGCACATACAGTGAAATGCAAAGTGGGTGTTCTTGAAGGACATATCTTTAAGAAAACAAAAGTTACAATGTCATAAATAATCAGGTAGATCTTAAACTAGCAGTGTATGCTTTTGCAAGAGTGTAGTTTTTTGTGTGTCTGTGCATAGACCTTCATGTTATTTACATATGTACATTAGTCCAGTGTGCTGTAGTACAGATCAGGTGCTATATTTTAGATTTTGAGATGGGGTCAGATTGGATTCCAGTTAGTTTTATTCTACCTTTACTCAACAAAAACTACATTTTGGCCTTATTTTCACTTTTCTGTACATCATCTAAGCATTCTGAGGCCACAGCTGTCGCCATCTTTGTGTACTGTTGCCGTGGCTACAGCCAGGTGCCACTCAGTGTCTGTGTCCCTCTGCTCTGCGACGATACAACAAATGGATTCTCCTCAGTAAATCCAGTCGACGTTATCATTTTTGAGCTCGGTTGTCTGAGCGGAGCCGCTTCCTCCGTGCTCGTCCTGCTCACCTTGCTTTGCTGCAGCCACCTGCTTTCTCCTCTACAGAGCGGCAACTCCATCCCTCACTTGTTCACTGAAGTCATGAACATTACTGTAGTGATATTTAGGGAGCCATCTAGAGCCGGGGTGTCAAACTCATTTCAGTTCAGGGGCCACATACAAGCCAATTTGATCTTAAGGGGGCCAGATCAGTAAAATCATAGCATGATAACCTAACGACCTCTTCAAATTTTCCCCTTTGTTTTAGTGCAGAAAAATACATTCTGAAATGTTCATGCACTTATATTTGTAAAATTTCTGAAGAACATAAATGCAGTTTCAACTGTATTATGCCTCAGTTCATCATTTACACATGTACATTACAACTCACAGATCACTTTGGATGAAGGCACAAAACATCTGGAACTGACCAATATAGTATTTTATTTTACCGTCAAAACAGCTGGTCGGGGTGTAGAAATTATTTTAAATTTACAGTTTTACAAACGTACAATTTGCAGTTAATGTCTTCCCTGTGATTTCTACACTTTGCAAAATCATCCCACGGCCCAGATTGGACCCCTTTGGCAGGCGGCTTTTGGCCCGCGGGCCGTATGTTCGACATCCCTGATGTAGAGAACGGAGTGCCGTCGTTGCTCCTGGAACTTATTCTTTGATTCTGACAATGTGTCTGACTAAAAACATCACTAACATCCGCGTAACCTGTGTAGTATTAGATAGTTAGAGTAACGTTAGCTTTCCTTTTTTGAATGTCAGGGTCCTGCCTGCGTACAGTATGTCAATATAAACTTTGTTGTTTTTTGACTTGCTGAATTATGAGTTATGAGTTGTTATTCATTTATTTCAGACATACCACTGTATCATAAAGTCAAAAAAGACCTAAAATAATGCCTGAAAACGAGTAGGATGAAGTTTAACTTCTTAGTTCCTACCCACTACATATCCGTACAGATCTTATTGTGCATAAAACCTACTTTTATAGCTCTTTATAAACTCCAGAGCACATTTCCACATTATTGTATTTTTCATATCTTTTTTTTTGTATTCTTTTTTAAAATAAGTTCTGAGATCCAAGGAAGGGATAATATCAGATTATTACACAATGGCTTTTGCAGAGAGTCTAATAAGTGCCGTGTGATTCATTTATTTGGCATTGTATCTCACTTTGAGCTCAGCTTTTTTTTTTTGGTTTAACTAACACTAAGTGCCGCTCAAATGTCTGTCATTTGCATTGTGAGGCGACAGCTATGGAAGTCCCAGAGACGTGTCCTTGTGAACCTGTTGAAGAACAGTGAGCAGCGCTGCGTTCTGCTACACAGTGTAATTAAAACACAGCCCGGCCCCGTCTCTGCCTCCCTCCCACTATCTGTCACCAGCACAGCTTGCCGCCTATCTTTTTCCCTTTTGATTGTTTTTACCTGCGACTTCACCTCAGCTCTTTTGTTTTTCTGTTCGGTTTCGGTCGCATTCGCCTGCAGCTGTCAGTCAGACCTGCAGGCTGCAACTTCTCATGCTCAGTTAATTTGGACATTTAAATTCATGCATTAAACATATTTAATATAAATTAACATATGTTTTTGACAAAGAAGCTTTCCTTCATTTGGGAATTGTGGTTACATAAATAACTCCACCATCTTGCTGCTGTTACTGTCTTCACCTGCAGTTAAGTACTGCTCCATTAGATATGAACTGTAAATAAACATGCAGGTCAGTGCTTAATGTGTGTCGTATTCTTCTGAGGTAGTTTTCACTGTGACCATAGGCGTCTGAGGGTCAGAGGATCGTGGCTAAAAGGAAAAACTGAAGCTCAAAGTTACATAATCAGACTTTAAAAAAGAGAGAAATGATTTGCCCAGAACAGTTTCCAAACAGCATTTTTGAATAAACCCATGTGTAAGCAAAGGCGACCCCTTAAATCCTGAGCGCACACATGAAGTAGGCCAAGTCTGAATGGAACCTGATCAGCTGTGCCTATCAGAGTCTGCATAAGACCGACGCAGCACACCTCAAATCAAGCGCTAAGCGATTATGTTGTTTGAGTTAAAGCTTCAAGACCTCTAATTATTTCCTGATATATAGTTATAATCTAACCTTTATTGATCCCCTTGGGGAAACTCCTTCTCTGCATTTGACCCATCCTATTCATAGTTAACTATACATACTAGGAGCAGTGGGTTGTCGTGGTGCAGCGCCCAGAGAGCAGTCAGGAGTTAAGGGCCTTGCTCAAGGGCCCACAGTGGTGGTGACTGGGACAAGCGGTCGCTCTCACTTTCCCACCTCAACCTCTTGCCAGTCCGGGGACGCGAACCAGCGACCCACCGGTCACAAGTTCCTTTTACAAACCACTAGGCGTCTCATATACAGAAGTATCTCTTCTTTTTCTGCTTTAATTTAGTTTTTTAACTGTAACGTATGGCTGCTGCTTAACTTTTTTGTGACCTTATTTGGGGGAAAATGTCTTTTCGAGGCCAAGATTTAAACATTATATGACAATGCTACTTGAATATCTGCTTGGACAGGGTGGTTTGTATCCGGCTTTAAAGGGCAAATCTGTGTCCGATCGCATTGAATTTATTGTTTGGGATCCGCTGTCCTCTGTGCATTCTTCTTCAGCTGATCAATTCAATAACGCAAGGAGCTTTTTTGTCTTGAACAAAAGAAACCAAATAAATTGGATGTGCACTCACAAAATTGACCTTTTCTTTAATGCAAATATCTAATAAGATCACTGCCTTTTCCGTGACGGCGCAAAACTTGGTGTGGCAGAAATTAGTTTTTCATCCTAAATAATATATTTGTGAGAGCTGGCACAGTTAGAGGCCATGCTACTGTGGTTCGACTAAGCATTAGTTGATGAAAGACAACTAGTTCTCATTGAGACTGCTTCGGTTATACTGGTTATACACACACAAACACGGTAATTGTCAGTAACCCTGCATTGCTACGTATTAATCAACTGCCACAAACACACCATCACAGGGGAACCGGTTCTCCTAAAAACTCCGTATTAGACAG
>JAMOIN010001665.1:2500-17998 GCA_024666655.1 Dascyllus trimaculatus
CAACCACAAAGAGACACAAAACAACAACAAAGAGACACAAAACAACCACAAAGAGACACAAAACAACAACAAAGAGACACAAAACAACCACAAAGAGACACAAAACAACAACAAAAAGACACAAAACAACCACAAAGAAACACAAAACAACAACAAAGAGACACAAAATAACAAAGAGACACAAAACAACCACAAAGAGACACAAAACAACAACAAAGAGACACAAAACAACCACAAAGAGACACAAAACAACCACAAAGAGACACAAAACAACAACAAAGAGACACAAAACAACCACAAAGAGACAAAACAACAACAAAGAGACACAAAACAACAACAAAGAGACAAAACAACAACAAAGAGACACAAAACAACAACAAAGAGACAAAACAACAACAAAGAGACAAAACAACAACAAAGAGACAAAACAACCACAAAGAGACACAAAACAACAACAAAGAGACACAAAACAACAACAAAGAGACACAAAACAACAACAAAGAGACACAAAACAACAACAAAGAGACAACAGTGCCACCGCTGCCAGGTTAACTGTAACATGATGAGTCCTTCTTCCACTGTTGTGTTTTTGTGCTGCTTTTCTTCTTCTTCTCTTATGTTGTGTCGTCCACATGTGTGAGTTTAACATGTACTGAAGCACATATATGATATAGAAACATGAACCAGCTCCTCTGCTGATGGATCTCAGACACACTTTATCTTCTTCTTCTCTTCTTAAAGCCAATATGTAAACAACAACAACAACAACACAACTACACACAGTGAGAAGCTGTGTGTCTGTGGTTCATTACTCAGCCTCCTCCCAGGCTGCTGTTACACAACGAATCTGCTCCAGCATTTCCCTGATTACAGCCTGGAGGTCGAACACTGGGCCGAGGGTGTGTGTGTGTGTGTGTGTGTGTGTGTGTGTGTGTGTGTGTGTGTGTGTGTGTGTGGTATCAGAGGAGGTAAAGGAGTTCTGACATGTCTTTTAGCTAAAGCACCGACAGTAAAACTCTCTCTGCCCTAAAATGACTCTGAGACTCTACTGAGCGCGCTCAGTGTGTGTTTTCTTAGTGTGTGTCTGTGTCGGCCTTGTTTGGCTGGTGGAGCTCAGGCTGCTGTGGAAGTGTTGTGTCTCTTTGTGGTTGTTTTGTGTCTCTTTGTTGTTGTTTTGTGTCTCTTTGTGGTTGTTTTGTGTCTCTTTAATGCCTGTTCAATGGTGTTTGTAAATCTTTGTTGTTGTTTTAATCATTCTTTAGCTGTGGCGCGATTTTGTGTCTCTTTGTGGTTGTTTTTATATCTTTGTGGTTGTTTTGTGTCTCTTTGTGGTGTTTGTGTCTCTTTGTTGTTGTTTTGTGTCTCTTTGTGTCTCTTTGTTATTGTTTAATGTCTCTTTGTTGTTGTTTCATGTCTTTATTATCTAGTTTTTATGTCTCTTTGTTGTTGTTTTTCTTTCATTTCTCTTTCTTGTGTTTTTGTGTCTCTTTATGGTTGTTTTGTGTCTCTTTATTGCTGTTTTGTCTCTTTGTTGTTGTTTTGTGTCTGTTTGTGGTTGTTTGTGTCTCTTTGTGGTTGTTTTGTGTCTCTTTGTTGTTGTTTTGTGTGTCTTTGTGGTTGTTTTGTGTCTCTTTGTTGTTGTTTTGTGTCTCTTTGTTGTTGTTTTGTGTGTCTTTGTGGTTGTTTTGTGTCTCTTTGTTGTTGTTTTGTGTCTTTGTGGTCGTTTTGTGTGTCTTTGTTGTTTTTTTGTGTCAGTTTGTTGTTGTTTTGTGTCACTTTGTGGTTGTTTTGTGTCTCTTTGTTGTTGTTTTGTGTCTCTTTGTTGTTGTTTTGTGTCTCTTTGTTGTTGTTTTGTGTCTCTTTGTGGTTGTTTTGTGTCTCTTTGTTGTTGTTTTGTGTCTCTTTGTTGTTGTTTTGTGTCTCTTTGTGGTTGTTTTGTGTCTCTCTGTGTTCATGTCATTACAAGTGAAAGTCCTACATGAGACTGAAAGAACAGAACAGAAAAATTCAGTTAAGGAGTAAAAAGTAAAAGTCCTCGTTTGATCCCAGCGAAAAAACACACAACAATATCCCAAAGAGACAAGAAACTACTGCAAAATAATCACACTGAGACATAAAATGGTCCCAAAAATGACAGAAATAAACTCAAACCAACAATGGAGACACGCAAACCCCGAAATAAGGACACAAGATGCTGAAAAACACACACAACATTACAACAAAGGGACAAAAATCAACCTCAGTGACGCAGAAAACGACTACAATGAGCCACAACAGGCATAAATATGAATAAAATCACCACAAAGACACACAAATGAGCAGAAAACAGAATGTAGTCCCTCCTGTTGAAGAATGAAGGAACAGGAAACTGAAATCCTCCAGTAAATATCTCAGTTCTACATTTAGCAGATAAACTCACACTGACAGTCGCACAAACACTGAGTCCTAACCTTTGCAGCCCATCGGAGATCTGCAACACAAAACACACACACACACACACACACACACACACACACACACACACACACACACACACACACAGTGGTGGATCTGATGAGAGCCGATCTCAGTTCAACACTATATTACTTTCCTGTCCTCGGGCCCAATCGGACCCAGCTGCTGATAAACTGGCTCTGATATCAGAACCACACAGACACACAACGGCTGACACACACTGACACACACTGATTCACACAGACACACAACGGCTGACACACACTGACACACACTGATTCACACAGACACACACTGCTGCAGGCACACACACACACACATTTATATACACACACTGAGCAGCCTTTTCCTTATAGAACACAATGAACTGATTCCTGCTGCAGGATTTCAAGATAAAGTCGCTGAGATGAGCCTCAGTTACCGTTAAAGTTACTATTATCATGACTGTTACTGTTGTTATTAATGTTAATGTTACTGTTATTGTTACTATTATTGTTACTGTTATTGTTACTGTTATTGTTACTATTATTGTTACTGTTATTGTTACTGTTATTGTTAATATTATCATGACTGTTACTGTTGTTATTAATGTTATTGTTACTGCTATTGTTACTATTATTGTTACTGTTATTGTTACTATTATTGTTACTGTTATTGTTACTGTTATTGTTACTGTTATTGTTACTATTATTGTTACTGTTATTGTTACTATTATCATGACTGTTACTGTTGTTATTAATGTTATTGTTACTGTTATTGTTACTATTATTGTTACTGTTATTGTTACTGTTATTGTTACTATTATTGTTACTGTTATTGTTAATATTATTGTTACTGTTATTGTTACTGTTATTGTTACTATTATTGTTACTATTATTGTTAATATTATTGTTACTGTTATTGTTGCTATTATTGTTACTATTATTTTTACTATTATTGTTACTGTTATTGTTACTGTTATTGTTAATATTAATGTTACTATTATTGTTACTATTATTGTTACTGTTATTGTTACTGTTATTGTTAATATTAATGTTACTATTATTGTTACTATTATTGTTACTGTTATTGTTAATATTAATGTTACTATTATTGTTCCTATTATTGTTAATATTATTGTTACTGTTATTGTTACTGTTGTTATTATTGTTACTATTATTGTTACTATTATTGTTACTGTTACTGTTGTTATTATTGTTACTGTTATTGTTACTGTTGTTATTATTGTTACTATCATTGTTAATATTATTGTTAATATTATTGTTACTATTATTGTTATTGTTACTGTTACTGTTGTTATTGTTACTGTTATTTTTACTGTTATTGTTACTATTATTGTTACTATTATTGTTTCTGTTATTGTTACTGTTGTTATTATTTTTACTGTTATTGTTACTGTTATTGTTACTATTATTGTTACTGTTGTTATTATTGTTACTGTTATTATTATTGTTACTATTATTGTTACATGTTATTATTATTGTTGCTGTTGTTATTATTGTTGCTATTATTGTTACTGTTGTTATTATTGTTACTATTATTGTTACTATTATTGTTACTGTTATTGTTACTGTTACCGTTGTTATTAATGTTACTATTATTGTTGCTATTATTGTTACTGTTATTGTTACTGTTACTGTTGTTATTGTTACTATTATTGTTACTGTTATTGTTACTGTTACTGTTGTAATTAATGTTACTATTATTGTTACTATTATTGTTACTGTTATTGTTACTGTTATTGTTACTGTTACTGTTGTTATTAATGTTACTATTATTGTTACTGTTATTGTTACTGTTGCTGTTGTTATTAATGTTACTATTATTGTTTCTATTATTGTTGCTGTTATTGTTACTGTTACTGTTGTTATTTTTACTATTATTGTTACTGTTATTGTTACTGTTACTGTTGTTATTAATGTTACTATTATTGTTAATCTTGTTACTGTTATTTTTACTGTTATTGTTAATATTATTGTTACTGTTATTGTTACTGTTGTTATTTTTACTGTTATTGTTACTGTTATTGTTACTGTTACTGTTGTTATTGTTACTATTATTGTTACTGTTACTGTTACTGGTTTTATTAATGTTACTATTATTGTTACTATTATTGTTACTGTTATTGTTACTGTTACTGTTGTTATTGTTACTATTATTGTTACTGTTATTGTTACTGTTATTGTTGTTATTAATGTTGCTATTATTGTTACTATTATTGTTACTGTTATTGTTACTGTTACTGTTGTTATTGTTACTATTATTGTTACTGTTATTGTTACTGTTATTGTTACTGTTGTTATTGTTACTATTATTGTTACTATTATTGTTGCTATTATTGTTACTATTATTGTTACTGTTATTGTTACTGTTACTGTTGTTATTGTTGTTATTAATGTTACTATTATTGTTACTGTTATTGTTACTGTTATTGTTACTGTTACTGTTACTGTTGTTATTGTTACTATTATTGTTACTATTATTGTTACTGTTATTGTTACTGTTATTGTTACTGTTACTGTTGTTATTGTTACTATTATTGTTACTGTTATTGTTGTTATTAATGTTACTATTATTGTTACTATTATTGCTACTGTTATTGTTACTGTTACTGTTGTTATTGTTACTATTATTGTTACTGTTATTGTTACTGTTATTGTTGTTATTAATGTTACTATTATTGTTACTATTATTGTTACTGTTATTGTTACTGTTACTGTTGTTATTGTTACTATTATTGTTACTGTTATTGTTACTGTTATTGTTGTTATTAATGTTGCTATTATTGTTACTTTTATTGTTACTGTTATTGTTACTGTTACTGTTGTTATTGTTACTATTATTGTTACTATTATTGTTACTGTTATTGTTACTGTTATTGTTACTGTTGTTATTGTTACTATTATTGTTACTATTATTGTTGCTATTATTGTTACTATTATTGTTACTGTTATTGTTACTGTTACTGTTGTTATTGTTGTTATTAATGTTACTATTATTGTTACTGTTATTGTTACTGTTATTGTTACTGTTACTGTTACTGTTGTTATTGTTACTATTATTGTTACTGTTATTGTTGTTATTAATGTTACTATTATTGTTGCTATTATTGTTACTGTTATTGTTACTGTTACTGTTGTTATTGTTACTATTATTGTTACTGTTATTGTTACTGTTACTGTTGTTATTAATGTTACTATTATTGTTAATCTTGTTACTGTTATTTTTACTGTCATTTTTACTGTTATTGTTAATATTATTGTTACTGTTATTGTTACTGTTATTGTTGCTATTATTGTTACTGTTGTTATTATTGTTACTGTTATTTTTACTGTTATTGTTACTATTATTGTTACTGTTGTTATTATTGTTACTGTTATTTTTACTGTTATTGTTACTGTTATTGTTACTATTGTTGTTACTGTTATTGTTAATGTTATTGTTACTGTTACTGTTGTTATTATTGTTGCTGTTATTTTTACTGTTATTGTTACTGTTATTGTTACTATTGTTGTTACTGTTATTGTTACTGTTATTGTTACTGTTACTGTTGTTATTAATGTTACTATTATTGTTACTGTTATTGTTACTGTTACTGTTGTTATTAATGGTACTATTATTGTTACTGTTATTGTTACTGTTACTGTTGTTATTAATGGTACTATTATTGTTACTGTTATTGTTAATGTTTCTGTTGTTATTGTTACTATTATTGTTACTGTTATTGTTACTGTTACTGTTGTTATTATTGTTGCTGTTATTGTTACTGTTATTGTTACTGCTGCTGGTAATGCTGTGTCTTGTTTGTGGTTTTGGACGTGTTTTGTGTCCAGTAGGTTTCCTTTCTTGGTTTTTCACTCTTCTGCGTTCATTTTTGATACATAGTTTCATTTTTACAAAAGGCTCAATAGTTTACATGGAAACAGTGACAACAGACAGCCAGGAGGACAAAACAGACGCAGAGTCTTTCTTGACATAATGTGTGAATTCTGGTTTCACTGCTGTTGTCCTGAAACTATTTACAGCTGGGCTACAGTTGTGATAGTTGTTGGTTCTCTGCAGGGAGCCGAGGATCCAGCAGGGAGTCAAACAAACTACCTGCAGACACATAAATGAGGTATCGAACGTGAGGATGGAGCCACCAGCCGGCCCTCAGAGACAACCAGCAGCAGAATATCGACATGAGAGACATGGAGGCTGCAGGAGGCACATTAATTGGACAACATGATAGAAACGTCAGAACAGGATGGAGGTTCTGGAGGTTCTGCATGATGGACCACATGTTACCTGTTCGAACCTCCTCAGAAAGTGGTTGATTACAGACCGCAGGTAACATTCAGTAATAAATAGATCTCATGGTTAAAATTCAACATGAAGACACAGATAAAACCAACATCTAGACCCCTATGAACACCAACATCTAGACCCTATAAACACCAACATCTAGACCCCTATGAACACCAACATCTAGACCCCTATGAACACCAACATCTAGACCCCTATGAACACCAACATCTAGACCCCTATGAACACCAACATCTAGACCCCTATGAACACCAACATCTAGACCCCTATGAACACCAACATCTAGACCCCTATGAACACCAACATCTAGACCCTATAAACACCAACATCTAGACCCCTATGAACACCAACATCTAGACCTCTATGAACACCAACATCTAGACCCTATAAACACCAACATCTAGACCCCTATGAACACCAACATCTAGACCCTATAAACACCAACATCTAGACCTCTATGAACACCAACATCTAGACCCTATGAACACCAACATCTAGACCCCTATGAACACCAACATCTAGACCCTATGAACACCAACATCTAGACCCTATGAACACCAACATCTAGACCCTATGAACACCAACATCTAGACCCTATGGACACCAACATCTAGACCCTATGGACACCAACATCTAGACCCCTATGAACACCAACATCTAGACCCCTATGAACACCAACATCTAGACCTCTATGGACACCAACATCTAGACCCCTATGAACACCAACATCTAGACCCTATGAACACCAACATCTAGACCCTATGAACACCAACATCTAGACCCCTATGAACACTAACATCTAGACCCCTATGAACACCATCATCTAGACCCCTATGAACACCAACATCTAGACCCTATGAACACCAACATCTAAACCCCTATGGACACCAACATCTAGACCCTATGAACACCAACATCTAGACCCCTATGAACACCAACATCTAGACCCCTATGAACACCAACATCTAGACCTCTATGAACACCAACATCTAGACCCTATGAACCAACATCTAGACCCCTA
The DNA here is from genome assembly GCA_024666655.1 of Dascyllus trimaculatus. Taxonomy (NCBI): domain Eukaryota; kingdom Metazoa; phylum Chordata; class Actinopteri; family Pomacentridae; genus Dascyllus; species Dascyllus trimaculatus. The sequence goes on from JAMOIN010001665.1 coordinate 10,281, forward strand.
TGAACACCAACATCTAGACCATATGAACACCAACATCTAGACCCCTATGGACACCAACATTTAGACCCTATGAACACCAACATCTAGACCCTATGAACACCAACATTTAGACCCCTATGAACACCAACATCTAGACCCCTATGAACACCAACATCTAGACCCCTATGAACACCAACATCTAGACCCCCATGAACACCAACATCTAGCCCCCTATGAACACCAACATCTAGACCCCTATGAACACCAACATCTAGACCCCTATCAACACCAACATCTAGACCCTATGAACACCAACATCTAGACCCCTATGGACACCAACATCTAGACCCCTATGAACACCAACATCTAGACCCCTATGAACACCAACATCTAGACCCTATGAACACCAACATCTAGACCCCTATGAACACCAACATCTAGACCTATGAACACCAACATCTAGACCCTATGAACACCAACATCTAGACCCTATATGAACACCAACATCTAGACCCTATGAACACCAACATCTAGACCCTATGAACACCAACATCTAGACCCCTATGAACACCAACATCTAGACCCTATGAACACCAACATCTAGACCCCTATGAACACCAACATCTAGACCCTATGAACACCAACATCTAGACCCCACCAACATCTAGACCCCTATGAACACCAACATCTAGACCCTATGAACACCAACATCTAGACCCTATGAACACCAACATCTAGACCCTATGAACACCAACATCTAGACCCCTATGAACACCAACATCTAGACCCTATGAACACCAACATCTAGACCCCTATGAACACCAACATCTAGACCCCTATGAACACCAACATCTAGACCCCTATGAACACCAACATCTAGTCCCCTATGAACACCAACATCTAGACCCCTATGAACACAAATATCTAGACCCCTATGAACACCAACATCTAGACCCTATGAACACCAACATCTTGACCCCTATAGACACCAACATCTAGACCCCTATGAACACCAACATCTAGACCCCTATGAACACCAACATCTTGACCCCTATAGACACCAACATCTAGACCCTATAAACACCAACATCTAGACCTCTATGAACACCAACATCTTGACCCCTATGAACACCAACATCTTGACCCCTATGGACACCAACATCTAGACCCTATGAACACAAACATCTAGACCCCTATGAACACCAACATCTAGAGCCCTATGAACACCAACATCTTGACCCCTATGAACACCAACATCTAGACCCTTATGAACACCAACATCTAGACCCCTATGAACACCCAACATCTAGACCCTATGAACACCAACATCTAGACCCCTATGAACACCAACATCTAGACCCTATGAACACCAACATCTAGACCCTATGAACACCAACATCTAGACCCCTATGAACACCAACATCTAGACCCTATGAACACCAACATCTAGACCCCTATCAACACCAACATCTAGACCCCTATGAACACCAACATCTAGACCCCTATGAACACCAACATCTAGACCCTAGGAACACCAACATCTAGACCCTATGGACACCAACATCTAGACCCGTATGAACACCAACATCTAGACCCCTATGAACACCAACATCTAGACCCTATGAACACCAACATCTAGACCCTATGAACACCAACATGGAGCCCTATGAACACCAACATCTAGACCCTATGAACACCAACATCTAGACCCTATGAACACCAACATCTAGACCCCTATGAACACCAACATCTTGACCCCTATGACACCAACATCTAGACCCTATGAACACCAACATCTTGACCCCTATGAACACCAACATCTAGAGCCCTATGAACACCAACATCTTGACCCCTATGAACACCAACATCTAGACCCTATGAACACCAACATCTAGACCCCTATGAACACCAACATCTAGAGCCCTATGAACACCAACATCTTGACCCCTATGAACACCAACATCTAGACCCTTATGGACACCAACATCTAGACCCTATGAACACCAACATCTAGACCCTATGAACACCAACATCTAGACCCCTATAGACACCAACATCTAGACCCTATGAACACCAACATCTAGACCCTATGAACACCAACATCTAGACCCCTATGAACACCAACATCTAGACCCCTATGAACACCAACATCTAGACCCCTATGAACACCAACATCTAGACCCTATGAACCAACATCTAGACCCTATGAACACCAACATCTAGACCCCTATGAACACCAGCATCTAGACCCCTATGAACACCAACATCTAGACCCTATGAACACCAACATCTAGACCCCTATGAACACCACCATCTAGACCCTATGAACACCAACATCTAGACCCTATGAACACCAACATCTAGACCCTATGGACACCAACATCTAGACCCTATGAACACCAACATCTAGACCCGTATGAACACCAACATCTAGACCCCTATGAACACCAACATCTAGACCCTATGAACACCAACATCTAGACCCCTATGAACACCAACATCTAGACCCTATGAACACCAACATCTAGACCCCTATGAACACCAACATCTAGACCCTATGAACACCAACATCTAGACCATATGAACACCAACATCTAGACCCTATGAACACCAACATCTAGACCCTATGAACACCAACATCTAGACCCCTATGAACACCAACATCTAGACTCCTATGAACACCAACATCTAGACCCTATGAACACCAACATCTAGACCCTATGAACACTAACATCTAGACCCTATGAACACCAACATCTAGACCCCTATGAACACCAACATCTAGACCCTATGAACACCAACATGTAGACCCTTATGAACACCAACATCTAGACCCCTATGAACACCAACATCTAGACCCCTATGAACACCAACATCTAGACCCCTATGAACACCAACATCTAGACCCCTATGAACACCAGGTTTTGTTTCCTACCAATGAGTCCACATCAAAACACAGACACAGAATTTCCACCATCTGGGTTAGTTTTCAGTTTGATGGAGGTGACACATAATGAGACACACAAACCACTGGTTAATACACACTGACTGTCATCTACTGTGTGTGTGTGTGTGTGTGTGTGTGTGTGTGTGTGTGTCGGTGCTAAACGTCCATCATTTTTTCCGATAAATCATTGATGCTCTGAGCTGCTGCAGGCTGTTATCAGGATCCTATAGCGGACTAATTATGAGCGCGCTCAGATGGATTTGGGTGTTAAAGGTGAATCTATCGTCTGATTGGCCGGCAGCTCCACCGCAGGTCGAGGTCAGAGGTCAGCGCCTCTGACAGCGGCTGCATGATGGATGACGGTGATAGATCAGTGATGGACAGGTGGTCATGTGACATCTGGATGATATTAGTACACACATTTTGTTTCAGAAATATACCTTCAGCACACAGGTTTGAAACCTCAGTGGTTCAGATTTTGAAGTTAAAATCACAGATCACTAAATACGTCTGTTTTCTTATTTTGTCACTGTACTTTACTGTTAGCTCAAACACAACGTTAAAAATGGTAAGGAATCATTTAAACTGTGTGTTTGATGGCTCTAATATTAGCTATTATTTTAGCATGTCTGGCTAACTAGCTTACTAGTTATAGTAGCAACGTAGCATTACTTCCATAACAACATTTGGAATATTATTAACTAACTACATTATTTGGTATCGTAGAAAAGGTTGTGTTCATGATTAGCACATCCACCAACATATTATTATATCACTGCAATGTCTTGACCTGTGTGACTGTGTGTAATGTTAGCAGCTCTATCTGCCAGTGTTACTGTGAGGCTAATGTTAGCAGCTCTATCTGTCAATGTTACAGTGAAGCTAATGTTAGCAGCTCTATCTGCCAGTGTTACTATGAGGCTAATGTTAGCAGCTCTATCTGCCAATTTTACAGTTAGGCCAACATTAGTGGCTTTATCTGCTTATGCTACAGTTAGCCTATTATCAGTGACATTGTCTGCTCATGTTACAGTTAGGGTAACATTAGCCTAACTGTAACTAGACATTAGCCTAACTGCCTAAATTGCAGTTTGGCTAATGTCAGTGTCTCTATCTGCTAATGTTAGTGTTAAGTTTAGGCTAGTGTCTGCTAATGCTACAGTTAACCTAGCATCAATGACACTGTCTGCTAGTGTTACAGTTAGGCTAACATTAGTGGCTCAGACTGCTAATGTTATTGTTAGGCTAACGTCAGCAGCTTTATTTGCTAATGTTACTGTTAGGCTAACGTCAGCAGCTTTATTTGCTAATGTTACTGTTAGGCTAACGTTAGCAGCTTTATTTGCTAATGTTACTGTTAGGCTAACGTTAGCAGCTTTATTTGCTAATGTTCCTGTTAGGCTAGCATTAGCAGCTTTATTTGCTAATGTTACTGTTAGGTTAATGTTAGCAGCTTTATTTGCTAATGTTCCTGTTAGGCTAGCATTAGCAGCTTTATTTGCTAATGTTACTGTTAGGCTAACGTTAGCAGCTTTATTTTCTAATGTTACTGTTAGGCTAACGTTAGCAGCTTTATTTGCTAATGTTCCTGTTAGGTTAACGTTAGCAGCTTTATTTGCTAATGTTACTGTTATGCTAAAGTTAGTAGCTTTATTTGCTAATGTTACTGTTAGGTTAATGTTAGCAGCTTTATTTGCTAATGTTACTGTTAGGCTAACGTTAGCAGCTTTATTTTCTAATGTTACTGTTAGGCTAATGTTAGCAGCTTTATTTGCTAATGTTACTGTTAGACTAATGTTAGCAGCTTTATTTGCTAATGTTACAGTTAGGCTAACGTTAGCAGCTTTATTTGCTAATGTTACTGTTAGGCTAACGTTAGGAGTTTTGTATGTGATGCTGCAGTTAAATCCAGCTGACGGAGTGACTAGAAATAACAAATGTGTGGCTGCTCTGATTGAAATCCACGGTACGTTCATAAATTAATATTAATTTTGGTGATGACATTTAATCAAATGACATTTCTGTTACCGACCAGATCCTGTAATTTCACTGGCTTTAAAATCCACCATGAGTCACAGCAGCAGAAACCACAGACGACGTTGCTGCTTCTTACTGAGGTGTTCTGTAGATTTTATTCTGTGAAATTATCTTTTCTTCATTCACTTTGTAAGTAGCTCGGTACGTTGAGCCAGAAGAAGCCCTCATAGAAAGACCCTCCAGTAGAACACAGAGGTCAGAACCTTTGAGTCCTCGCTGGGAGACGAGGCCTTTCAAGCCTTCAGGCAGAATTCATCTGGAGACGCTCCTGAAGTAAAGAGTCGGCTGCTGTTTAAATGTTCTCAGTGTGGAAGGCTGGAGTCTGGAGCAGCTCATGATGTGGGTCGCTTACAGATTAATAATGAATGTGTCTGACTGTAAAGTAAGAAAGGCTTTTATTCAGCGTTAGCAGGTGATTTTAAAGGGAAACTGATGGAACTGATTCCTACAGAGACAGAAGAACAAGAACACTGAGTTCCACATTATTATGCAAGTGACATTTCAGTCAAACAAACACTACGTTGGAAACGCTCCACTGACTGTTTCCTGGTTGGAGTTCTAACATCCTTTATAGCCGATCAGCCTCAGACAGGAGGGTTGGTTTTCTAGGTGATTCTAATCAGTGACAAAGACCACTAGAACCCCATGGAGGATGATTACCAGAACCCCCTCTGGACAACTAGAACAGTAGAGCCTGACTTTAGAGCTTATGAAGGATCTGTAGATCTTCACAAAGGATCTTTAGAACCTCCTATAAGTCCTATTTTTGAACCGGTAACTATAATTTAATAAGGGACCTCTGGAACCAATGAAGGACATCTTGACCCAGTTTGATATCTAGAGCATCTTCAGGAACCACTGGAACCTCCTAAAGAATACTTTTCCAACAGTGAACAACTTAAAGAACCTTTAGAATGTCATACATGACCTCTAGAACCCCTTCAGTGATATCTAGAACATACATAGTGACCACAGGAACCTACTTAAAATGCTTCCTTTTCAAGAGTGAACTATTTAAAGGACCTGTGGAACTTCAGCCTAGACCTCTAGAACCCTGCAAAGGACCTCACTCAACCCCTAAAGGGAAATCTAGAACCCCTTCAGTGACCAGCAGAACCCCTTAAAAGATACCTGGAACCACTTCAGATACATTTTTTAAAAAGTGATCAATTCAAAGGACCAATAGACCTTCATCCAAGACCTCTAGAACCCCATAAAGAACCACATTTACCACTTACCACCTTAAAGGACATCTAGAGCCTCTTTAAAGACCACAAGAACCCTTTAAAGTATGTCTAGAACATCTTCAGTGACCACCAGAACCATTTCAGATACATTTTTTTAAAGTGATCCATTCAAAGGACCAATAGACCTTCACCCAAGACCTCTAAAACCCCATAAAAAATCTAAGTTACCCCCTTAAGTGATCTAAAACATCTTCAGTGACCACCAGAACCTCCTAAATGGCTTCTTCTTGAACAGCAAACAACTTAACAAGCCTTAACAGCTTCACCCAAGACCTCTAGAACACCTTAAAGGACTGCATTTACCACTTACCACCTTAAAGGACATCTAGAGCCTCTTTAAAGACCACAAGAACCCTTTAAAGTATGTCTAGAACATCTTCAGTGACCACCAGAACCTCCTAAATGGTGTTTTCATGAACAGTAAACAACCTTTTAAAAAATTAATTTTACACACAACCTTTAGAACGTCTTAAATGATGTCTAGAACATCTTCATTGACCAGTGGAACCACTTCAGATACGTTTTTTAAAGAAGTGATCAATTCAGAGGACCAATAAACCTTCAACCTAGACCTCAAGAACCCCACAAAGGACTGCATTTACCACTTACCACCTTAAAGGACATCTAGATCTTCTTGAATGACCACAAGAACCCTTTAAAGTACGTCTAGAACATCTTCATTGACCAGTGGAACCACTTCAGATACATTTTTTTAAAGTGATCCATTCAAAGGACCAATAGACCTTCACCCAAGACCTCTAGAACCCCATAAAGGATCTAAGTTGCCCCCTTAAATGATATAAAACATCTTCAGTGACCACCAGAACCTCCTAAATGGCTTCTTCTTGAGCAGTGAACAACTTAACAAGCCTTAACAGCTTCATAAAGGACCTCTAGAACACCTTAAATGGAGCACAGCACTGACAGGTAGAACCTCCTTTGCTCTAGTTACCTTAACGTGACGGTAGGATGTCAGATGTAATGAGTGTTTTAGAGGAAGCTATGAGGCTCCGACGTGTCACAACGTCGCTGCACTACTTGGTTTTCAGGCCGGTTCCCTGAGCTTCCTGCTTCCATGTTTGCCATATTTAAACCTTCCTGTTTGGTCGCCCTGCCTCCTGCGTCGTATCCTCTCAGAGCTGAACTCGTTAAACATGCTGAAGACAAACCAGACGACACTAACCCAGAGAGAAGCCGCCCGACTGGAGGAGAACGTAGCTCAGCAGCAGCTCTTCCACAGTAAACAATGACGCAGTGACTGTAAACTGTAACGGTGTGAAGACTGTCACGGATGATGAAGCACAAACATCGAGCTGCCAACAGAACCTCGGGGAGGAAGCTCTTCATACAGATGATGTGACAATAACAAATATTTATGTAGCTGTAGAAAGCATCTGGTTCTTCTGAGAACTGCATGTTTAGAACCGATCCGTCATTTAACAAACCGAACGCTGGTCTGAACCGCTGCTGTCGGCTTCTGGAAGCAGGTCGGGTCTCTGCAGAAAACA
>JAMOIN010001847.1:0-17986 GCA_024666655.1 Dascyllus trimaculatus
GACATTTTTGACACTTTTGTGACATTTTTGACCTCATCCTGCGGTATGAAATTTTTGTGACATGTTTGACCTCATCCGGCGGCATGAAATTTTTTTGACATTTTTGACCTACTACCGCGGTATGACGTTTTTGTGACATTTTTCACCTTTTTGTGACATTTTTGACCTCATACCGCGGTATAACGGTTTTATGACATTTTTGACCTATTTGTGACATTTTTGACCTCATACCGCGGTCTGACTCTCGTATGTCGTTTTTGTGACATCTTCGACCTTTTTGTGACATTTTTGACCTAATACCAAGGTATGACGTTTTTGTGAAATCTTTGACGTTTTTGTGACATTTTTGACCTCATACCACGGTATGACATTTTTGTGACATTTTTGAACTCATACCATGGCATGACGTTTTTGTGAAATTTTTGACCTTTTTGTGACGCTTTTGAACTCATCACGCGGTATGACGTTTTTGTGACATTTTTGACCTCATACCGCGGTCTGACTTTTATGTGACATTTTTGACCTTTTTCTGACATTTTTGACCTTTTTGTGACGTTTTTGACATGATTCCGCTATGACGTTTTTGTGACATTTTTGACCTCATACCGCGGTATGACGTTTTTGTGACATTTTTGACCTTTTTGTGACATTTTTGACATGATTCTGCGGTATGACGTTTTTGTGACATTTTTGACCTCATACCGCGGTAAAACGTTTTTGTGAAATTTCTGACCTCATCCTGCGGTATGACTTTCTTCTGAGATTTTTGACCTCAATTTTTGAGACATTTTTGACATTTTTATGACATTTTTGACATGATCCCGCGGTATGACATTTTTGTGACATTTTTAACCTTTTTGTGACATTTTTGACATGATTCCGCGGTATGACGTTTTTGTGACATTTTTGACCTCATACCGTGGTATGACGTTTTTGTGACATTTTTGAAATTTTTCTGACATTTTAGACCTCATACTGCGTTATTACGTTTTTGTGACATTTTTGACTTAATCCCGCGGTATAACGTTTTTGTGACATTTTTGACCTACTACCGCGGTATGACGTTTTTGTGACATTTTTTACCTTTTTGTGACATTTTTGACCTCATACCGCGGTATAACGGTTTTATGAAATTTTTGACCTTTTTGTGACATTTTTGACCTCATGCCGCGGTATGACGTTTTTGTGACATTTTTGACTCCATACCACGGTATGACATTTTTGTGACATTTTTGAGCTCATACCATGGCATGACGTTTTTGTGAAATTTTTGACCTTTTTGTGACATTTTTGACCTCATCCCGCGGTATGACGTTTTTGTGACATTTTTGACCTCACACCGCGGTATGACTTTTATGTGACATTTTTGACCTTTTTGTGAGATTTTTGACCTTTTTGTGACGTTTTTGACATGATTCCACGGTATGACGTTTTTGTGACATTTTTGACCTCATACCGCGGTATGAGATTTTTGTGACATTCTTGCCCTCATCAAGCGGTATGATGTTTTCGTGACAATTTTGACATTTTTGTGACATTTTTGACCTCATCAGACGGCATGACGTTTTTATGACATTTTTGACCTCATTCATCGGTATGAAATTTTTGTGACATTTTTGAGCTCATACCATGGCATGACGTTTTTGTGAAATTTTTGACCTTTTTGTGACATTTTTTACCTCATCCCGCGGTATGACGTTTTTGTGACATTTTTGACCTCATGCCGCGGTATGACGTTTTTGTGACATTTTTGACTCCATACCACGGTATGACATTTTTGTGACATTTTTGAGCTCATACCATGGCATGACGTTTTTGTGAAATTTTTGACCTTTTTGTGACATTTTTGACCTCATCCCGCGGTATGACGTTTTTGTGACATTTTTGACCTCACACCGCGGTTTGACTTTTATGTGACATTTTTGACCTTTTTGTGAGATTTTTGACCTTTTTGTGACGTTTTTGACATGATTCCACGGTATGACGTTTTTGTGACATTTTTGACCTCATACCGCGGTATGAGATTTTTGTGACATTCTTGCCCTCATCAAGCGGTATGATGTTTTCGTGACAATTTTGACATTTTTTTGACATTTTTGACCTCATCAGACGGCATGACGTTTTTATGACATTTTTGACCTCATTCATCGGTATGAAATTTTTGTGACATTTTTGACCTCATCAGGCGGTATGACGTTTTTGTGACATTTTTGACACTTTTGTGACATTTTTGACCTCATCCTGCGGTATGAAATTTTTGTGACATGTTTGACCTCATCCGGCGGTATGAAATTTTTTTGACATTTTTGACCTACTACCGCGGTATGACGTTTTTGTGACATCTTTGACCTTTTTGTGACATTTTTGACCTAATACGACGGTATGACGTTTTTGTGACATCTTTGACCTTTTTGTGACATTTTTGACCTAATACCAAGGTATGACGTTTTTTGTGAAATCTTTGACGTTTTTGTGACATTTTTGACCTCATACCACGGTATGACATTTTTGTGACATTTTTGAACTCATACCATGGCATGACGTTTTTTTGAAATTTTTGACCTTTTTGTGACGTTTTTGAACTCATCACGCGGTATGACGTTTTTGTGACATTTTTGACCTCATACCGCGGTCTGACTTTTATGTGACATTTTTGACCTTTTTCTGACATTTTTGACCTTTTTCTGACGTTTTTGACATGGTTCCGCTATGACGTTTTTGTGACATTTTTGACCTCATACCGCGGTATGACGTTTTTGTGACATTTTTTACCTTTTTGTGACATTTTTGACATGATTCTGCGGTATGACGTTTTTGTGACATTTTTGACCTCATACCGCGGTAAAACGTTTTTGTGAAATTTCTGACCTCATCCTGCGGTATGACTTTCTTCTGAGATTTTTGACCTCAATTTTTGAGACATTTTTGACATTTTTATGACATTTTTGACATGATCCCGTGGTATGACGTTTTTGTGACATTTTTAACCTTTTTGTTACATTTTTGACATGATTCCGCGGTATGACGTTTTTGTGACATTTTTGACCTCATACCGTGGTATGACGTTTTTGTGACATTTTTGAAATTTTTCTGACATTTTAGACCTCATACTGCGTTATTACGTTTTTGTGACATTTTTGACTCAATCCCGCGGTATAGCGTTTTTGTGACATTTTTGACCTACTACCGCGGTATGACGTTTTTGTGACATTTTTTACCTTTTTGTGACATTTTTGACCTCATACCGCGGTATAACGGTTTTATGAAATTTTTGACCTCTTTGTGACATTTTTGACCTCATACGACGGTATGACGTTTTTGTGACATCTTCGACCTTTTTGTGACATTTTTGACCTCATGCCGCGGTATGACGTTTTTGTGACATTTTTGACTCCATACCACGGTATGAAATTTTTGTGACATTTTTGAACTCATACCATGGCATGACGTTTTTGTGAAATTTTTGACCTTTTTGTGACATTTTTGACCTCATCCCGCGGTATGACGTTTTTGTCACATTATTGACCTCACACCGCGGTATGACTTTTATGTGACATTTTTGACCTTTTTGTGACACTTTTGACCTTTTTGTGACGTTTTTGACATGATTCCGCGGTATGATGTTTTTGTGACATTTTTGACCTCATACCGTGGTATGAGATTTTTGTGACATTCTTGCCCTCATCAAGCGGTATGATGTTTTCGTGACAATTTTGACATTTTTGTGACATTTTTGACCTCATCAGACGGCATGACGTTTTTATGACATTTTTGACCTCATTCATCGGTATGAAATTTTTGTGACATTTTTGACCTCATCAGGCTGTATGACGTTTTTGTGACATTTTTGACACTTTTGTGACATTTTTGACCTCATCCTGCGGTATGAAATTTTTGTGACATGTTTGACCTCATCCGGCGGTATGAAATTTTTTTGACATTTTTGACATCATTCCGCGCCATGACTTTTTTGTGAAATTTTTGACATCATTCCGCGGTATGACCTTTTGTGACATTTTTGACCTCATACCACGGTATGAAATATTTGTGACATTTTTGACCTCATCCCACGGTATGGAATTTTTGTGACATTTTTTACCTCATCAGGCGGTATGACATTTTTGTGACATTTTTGACATATTTGTGACCTTTTTGAACTCATACCGAGGTATGACATCTTTGTGACATTTTTGACATCATTCCGCGGTATGACGTTTTTGTGACATTTTTGACCTCATACCGCGGTATGACGTTTTTGTGACATTTTTGACCTCATACCGTGGTATGACGTTTTTGTGACATTTTTGAAATTTTTCTGACATTTTAGACCTCATACTGCGGTATTACGTTTTTGTGACATTTTTGACTCAATCCCGCGGTATACCGTTTTTGTGACATTTTTGACCTAATACCGCGGTATAAAGTTTTTGTGACATTTTTGACCTTTTTCTGACATTGTTGACCTCATACCGCAGAATGAAATTTTTATGACATTTTTGACATCATCCCGCGGTATGACGTTTTTGTGACTTTTTACCTTTTTGTGACATTTTTGACATGATTCCGCGGTATGACGTATTTGTGACATTTTTGACCTTTTTGTGACATTTTTGACCTCATACGACGGTATGACGTTTTTGTGACATTTGACCATTTTGTGACATTTTTGACCTCATACCACGGTATGAAATATGTGTGACATTTTCGACCCCATCCCGCGGTATGAAATTTTTGTGACATTTGTGACCTCATCAGGCTGTATGACATTTTTGTGATATTTTTGACATATATGTGACCTTTTTGAACTCATACCGAGGTATGACATCTTTGTGACATTTTTGACATCATTCCGCGGCATGACGTTTTTGAGACATTTTTGACCTTTTTGTGACATTTTTGACATCATTCCGCGGTATGACGTTTTTGTGACATTTTTGACCTGATTCCACGGTATGACGTTTTTGTGACATTTTTCACCTCATCCCGCGGTATGACGTTTTTGTCACATTTTTGACATCATCCCGCGGTATGACGTTTTTGTGACATTTTTGACCTCATGCCGCATTTATGACGTTTTTGTGACATTTTTGACCTGATCCCACGGTATGACGTTTTTGTGACATTTTTTACTTAATCCCGCGGTATAACGTTTTTGTGACATTTTTGACCTCATGCCGCATTTATGACGTTTTTGTGACATTTTTGACCTGATCCCACGGTATGACGTTTTTGTGACATTTTTTACTTAATCCCGCGGTATAACGTTTTTGTGACATTTTTGACCTAATACCGCGGTATAAAGTTTTTGTGACATTTTTGACCTTTTTCTGACATTGTTGACCTCATACCGCGGAATGAAATTTTTATGACATTTTTGACATCATCCCGCGGTATGACGTTTTTGTGACATTTTTGACCTACTACCGCGGTATGACGTTTTTGTGACATTTTTGACCTACTACCGCGGTATGACGTTTTTGTGACATTTTTCACCTTTTTGTGACATTTTTGACCTCATACCGCGGTATAACGGTTTTATGACAATTTTGACCTCTTTGTGACATTTTTGACCTCATACGACGGTATGACCTTTTTGTGACATTTTTGACCTAATACCAAGGTATGACGTTTTTGTGAAATCTTTGACGTTTTTGTGACATTTTTGACCTCATACCACGGTATGACATTTTTGTGACATTTTTGAACTCATACCATGGCATGACGTTTTTGTGAAATTTTTGACCTTTTTGTGACGTTTTTGAACTCATCACGCGGTATGACGTTTTTGTGACATTTTTGACCTCATACCGCGGTCTGACTTTTATGTGACATTTTTGACCTTTTTCTGACATTTTTGACCTTTTTGTGACGTTTTTGACATGATTCCGCTATGACGTTTTTGTGACATTTTTGACCTCATACCGCGGTATGACGTTTTTGTGACATTTTTGACCTTTTTGTGACATTTTTGACATGATTCTGCGGTATGACGTTTTTGTGACATTTTTGACCTCATACCGCGGTAAAACGTTTTTGTGAAATTTCTGACCTCATCCTGCGGTATGACTTTCTTCTGAGATTTTTGACCTTTATTTTTGAGACATTTTTGACATTTTTATGACATTTTTGACATGATCCCGCGGTATGACGTTTTTGTGACATTTTTAACCTTTTTGTGACATTTTTGACATGATTCCGCGGTATGACGTTTTTGTGACATTTTTGACCTCATACCGTGGTATGACGTTTTTGTGACATTTTTGAAATTTTTCTGACATTTTAGACCTCATACTGCGTTATTATGTTTTTGTGACATTTTTGACTTAATCCCGCGGTATAACGTTTTTGTGACATTTTTGACCTACTACCGCGGTATGACGTTTTTGTGACATTTTTTACCTTTTTGTGACATTTTTGACCTCATACCGCGGTACAACGGTTTTATGAAATTTTTGACCTCTTTGTGACATTTTTGACCTCATACGACGGAATGACGTTTTTGTGACATCTTCGACCTTTTTGTGACATTTTTGACCTCATGCCGCGGTATGACGTTTTTGTGACATTTTTGACTCCATACCACGGTATGACATTTTTGTGACATTTTTGAACTCATACCATGGCATGATGTTTTTGTGAAATTTTTGACCTTTTTGTGACATTTTTGACCTCATACCGCGGTATGACGTTTTTGTGACATTTTTGACCTCACACCGCGGTATGACTTTTATGTGACATTTTTGACCTTTTTGTGACATTTTTGACCTTTTTGTGACATTTTTGACATGATTCCGCGGTATGACGTTTTTGTGACATTTTTGACCTCATACCGCGGTATGACGTTTTTGTGACATTTTTGACCTTTTTGTGACATTTTTGACATGATTCTGCTTTATGACGCTTTTGTGACATTTTTGACCTCATACCGCGGTATAACGTTTTTGTGAAATTTCTGACCTCATCCTGCGGTATGACTTTTTTCTGATATTTCTGACCTCAATTTTTGAGACATTTTTGACATTGTTATGACATTTTTGACATGATCCCGCGGTATGACGTTTTTGTGACTTTTTGCCTTTTTGTGATATTTTTGACATGATTCCGCGGTATGACGTTTTTGTGACATTTTTGACCTTTTTGTGACATTTTTGACCTCATACGACGGTATGACGTTTTTGTGACATTTGACCATTTTGTGACATTTTTGACCTCATACCACGGTATGAAATATTTGTGACATTTTCGACCCCATCCCGCGGTATGAAAGTTTTGTGACATTTGTGACCTCATCAGGCTGTATGACATTTTTGTGACATTTTTGACATATATGTGACCTTTTTGAACTCATACTGAGGTATGACATCTTTGTGACATTTTTGACATCATTCCGCGGCATGACGTTTTTGAGACATTTTTGACCTTTTTGTGACATTTTTGAAATCATTCCGCGGTATGACGTTTTTGTCACATTTTTGACCTGATCCCACGGTGTGACGTTTTTGTGGCATTTTTCACCTCATCCCGCGGTATGACGTTTTTGTCACATTTTTGACATCATCCCGCGGTATGACGTTTTTGTGACATTTTTGACCTCATACTGTGGTATTACGTTTTTGTGACATTTTTTACTTTATCCCGCGGTATAACGTTTTTGTGACATTTTTGACCTAATACCGCGGTATAAAGTTTTTGTGACATTTTTGACCTTTTTCTGACATTGTTGACCTCATACCGCTGAATGAAATTTTTATGACATTTTTGACATCATCCCGCGGTATGACGTTTTTGTGACATTTTTGACCTACTACCGCGGTATGACGTTTTTGTGACATTTTTCACCTTTTTGTGACATTTTTGACCTCATACCGCGGTATAATGGTTTTATGAAATTTTTGACCTCTTTGTGACATTTTTGACCTCATACGACGGTATGACGTTTTTGTGACATCTTCGACCTTTTTGTGACATTTTTGACCTCATGCCGCGGTATGACGTTTTTGTGACATTTTTGACATCATTCCGCAGCATGACATTTTTGTGACATTTTTGACCTCATCCGCGGTATGAGATTTTTGTGACATTCTTGCCCTCATCAAGCGGTATGATGTTTTCGTGACAATTTTGACATTTTTGTGACATTTTTGACCTCATCAGACGGCATGACGTTTTTATGACATTTTTGACCTCATTCATCGGTATGAAATTTTTGTGACATTTTTGACCTCATCAGGCGGTATGACGTTTTTGTGACATTTTTGACACTTTTGTGACATTTTTGACCTCATCCTGCGGTATGAAATTTTTGTGACATGTTTGACCTCATCCGGCGGTATGAAATTTTTTTGACATTTTTGACATCATTCCGCGCCATGACTTTTTTGTGTAATTTTTGACATCATTCCGCGGTATGACGTTTTTGTGACATTTTTGAACTCATCCCGCGATATGACGTTTTTGTGACATTTTTGTCCTCACACCGCGGTATGACTTTTATGTGACATTTTTGACCTTTTTGTGACCTTTTTGACCTTTTTGTGACCTTTTTGACATGATTCCGCGGTATGACATTTTTGTGACATTTTTGACCTCATACCGCGGTATGAGATTTTTGTGACATTCTTGCCCTCATCAAGCGGTATGATGTTTTCGTGACAATTTTGACATTTTTGTGACATTTTTGACCTCATCAGACGGCATGACGTTTTTATGACATTTTTGACCTCATTCATCGGTATGAAATTTTTGTGACATTCTTGACCTCATCAGGCGGTATGACGTTTTTGTGACATTTTTGACACTTTTGTGACATTTTTGACCTCATCCTGCGGTATGAAATTTTTGTGACATGTTTGACCTCATCCGGCGGTATGAAATTTTTTTGACATTTTTGACCTACTACCGCGGTATGACGTTTTTGTGACATTTTTCACCTTTTTGTGACATTTTTGACCTCATACGACGGTATGACGTTTTTGTGACATCTTCGACCTTTTTGTGACATTTTTGACCTCATGCCGCGGTATGACGTTTTTGTGACATTTTTTACTCCATACCACGGTATGACATTTTTGTGACATTTTTTAACTCATACCATGGCATGACGTTTTTGTGAAATTTTTGACCTTTTTGTGACATTTTTGACCTCATCCCGCGGTATGACGTTTTTGTGACATTTTTGACTTCACACCGCGGTATGACTTTTATGTGACATTTTTGACCTTTTTGTGACATTTTTGACCTTTTTGTGACATTTTTGACATGATTCCGCGGTATGACGTTTTTGTGACATTTTTGACCTCATACCGCGGTATGAGATTTTTAGACATTCTTGCCCTCATCAAGCGGTATGATGTTTTCGTGACAATTTTGACATTTTTGTGACATTTTTGACCTCATCAGACGGCATGACGTTTTATGACATTTTTGACCTCATTCATCGGTATGAAATTTTTGTGACATTTTTGACCTTTCATCAGGCGGTATGACGTTTTGTGACATTTTTGACACTTTTGTGACATTTTTGACCTCATCCTGCGGTATGAAATTTTTGTGACATGTTTGACCTCATCCGGCGGTATGAAATTTTTTTGACATTTTGACCTACTACCGCGGTATGACGTTTTTGTGACATTTTCACCTTTTTGTGACATTTTTGACCTCATACCGCGGAATAACGGTTTTATGACATTTTTGACCTCTTTGTGACATTTTTGACCTCATACGACGGTATGACGTTTTTGTGAAATCTTTGACGTTTTTGTGACATTTTTGACCTCATACCACGGTATGACATTTTTGTGACATTTTTGAACTCATACCATGGCATGACGTTTTTGTGAAATTTTTGACCTTTTTGTGACGTTTTTGAACTCATCCCGCGGTATGACGTTTTTGTGACATTTTTGACCTCATACCGCGGTCTGACGTGTATGTGACATTTTTGACATTTTTGACCTTTTTGTGACGTTTTTGACATGATTCCGCTATGACGTTTTTGTGACATTTTTGACCTCATACCGCGGTATGACGTTTTTGTGACATTTTTGACCGTTTTGTGACATTTTTGACATGATTCTGCGGTATGACGTTTTTGTGACATTTTTGGCCTCATACCGCGGTAAAACGTTTTTGTGAAATTTCTGACCTCATCCTGCGGTATGACTTTCTTCTGAGATTTTTGATCTCAATTTTTGAGACATTTTTGACATTTTTATGACATTTTTGACATGATCCCGCGGTATGACGTTTTTGTGACATTTTTAACCTTTTTGTGACATTTTTGACATGATTCCGCGGTATGACGTTTTTGTCACATTTTTGACCTCATACCGTGGTATGACGTTTTTGTGACATTATTGAAATTTTTCTGACATTTTAGACCTCATACTGCGTTATTACGTTTTTGTGACATTTTTGACTTAATCCCGCGGTATAACGTTTTTGTGACATTTTTGACCTACTACCGCGGTATGACGTTTTTGTGACATTTTTTACCTTTTTGTGACATTTTTGACCTCATACCGCGGTATAACGGTTTTATGAAATTTTTGACCTCTTTGTGACATTTTTGACCTCATACGACGGTATGACGTTTTTGTGACATCTTCGACCTTTTTGTGACATTTTTGACCTCATGCCGCGGTATGACGTTTTTGTGACATTTTTGAACTCATACCATGGCATGACGTTTTTGTGAAATTTTTGACCTTTTTGTGACATATTTGACCTCATCCCGCGGTATGACGTTTTTTTGACATTTTTGACCTCACACCGCGGTATGACTTTTATGTGACATTTTTGACCTTTTTGTGACATTTTTGACCTTTTTGTGACGTTTTTGACATGATTCCGCGGTATGACGTTTTTGTGACATATTTGACCTCATACCGCGGTATGAGATTTTTGTGACATTCTTGCCCTCATCAAGCGGTATGATGTTTTCGTGACAATTTTGACATTTTTGTGACATTTTTGACCTCATCAGACGGCATGACGTTTTTATGACATTTTTGACCTCATTCATCGGTTTGAAATTTTTGTGACATTTTTGACCTCATCAGGCGGTATGACGTTTTTGTGACATTTTTGACACTTTTGTGACATTTTTGACTTCATCCTGCGGTATGAAATTTTTGTGACATGTTTGACCTCATCCGGCGGTATGAAATTTTTTTGACATTTTTGACATCATTCCGCGCCATGACTTTTTTGTGTAATTTTTGACATCATTCCGCGGCATGACGTTTTTGTGACATTTTTGAACTCATCCCGCGATATGACGTTTTTGTGACATTTTTGACATCATCCCGCGATATGACGTTTTTGTGACATTTTTGACATCATTCCGCAGCATGACATTTTTGTGACATTTTTGACCTGATCCGGCGGTATGAAATTTTTTGACATTCTTGCCCTCATCAAGCGGTATGATGTTTTCGTGACAATTTTGACATTTTTGTGACATTTTTGAACTCATAACATGGTATGACGTTTTTGTGAAATCTTTGACCTTGTTGTGACGTTTTTGACCTCATCCCGCGGTATGACGTTTTTGTGACATTTTTGACATCATTCCGCGGCATGACGTTTTTGAGACATTTTTGACCTTTTTGTGACATTTTTGAAATCATTCCGCGGTATGACGTTTTTGTCACATTTTTGACCTGATCCCACGGTATGACGTTTTTGTGACATTTTTCACCTCATCCCGCGGTATGACGTTTTTGTCACATTTTTGACCTCATACTGCGGTATTACGTTTTTGTGACATTTTTTACTTAATCCCGCGGTATAACGTTTTTGTGACATTTTTGACCTAATACCGCGGTATAAAGTTTTTTTGACATTTTTGACCTTTTTCTGACATTGTTGACCTCATACCGCGGAATGAAATTTTTATGACATTTTTGACATCATCCCGCGGTATGACGTTTTTGTGACATTTTTGACCTTTTTCTGACATTGTTGACCTCATACCGCGCAATGAAATTTTTATGACATTTTTGACATCATCCCGCGGTATGACGTTTTTGTGACATTTTTGACCTACTACCGCGGTATGACGTTTTTGTGACATTTTTCACCTTTTTGTGACATTTTTGACCTCATACCGCGGTATAACGTTTTTGTGACATCCTCGACCTTTTTGTGACATTTTTGACCTAATACCAAAGTATGACGTTTTTGTGAAATCTTTGACGTTTTTGTGACATTTTTGACCTCATACCACGGTATGACATTTTTGTGACATTTTTGAACTCATACCATGGCATGACGTTTTGTGAAATTTTGACCTTTTTGGTACGTTTTGAACTCATCCCGCCGTATGACGTTTTTGTGACATTTTTGACCTCATACCACGGTATGACGTTTTTGTGACATTTTGACCTTTTTGTGACATTTTTGACATCATTCCGCGGTATGACGTTTTTGTGACATTTTTGACCTCATACCGCGGTATGACGTTTTTGTGACATTTTTGACCTTTTTGTGACATTTTGACATGATTCCGCGGTATGACGTTTTTGTGACATTTTTGACCTCATACCGCTGTAAAACGCTTGTGAAATTTCTGACCTCATCCTGCGGTATGACTTCTTTCTTTCTGAGATTTTGACCTTTGAATTTTTGAGACATTTTTGACATTTTTATGACATTTTGACATGATCCCGCGGTATGACGTTTTTTGTGACATTTTTAACCTTTGTGACATTTTTGAAGCAAGGACTCCGCGGTATGACGTTTTTTAGACATTTTTGACCTCATACCGTGGTGAAGGACGTTTTTGTGACATTTTTGAAATTTTTCTGACATTTTAGACCTCATACTGCGTTATTACGTTTTTGTGACATTTTGACTTAATCCCGCGGCATAATGCTTTTGTGACATTTTGACCTGGCCACCGTTGCATGACGTTTTTGTGACATTTTTTACCCTTTGTGACATTTTTGACCTCATACCGCGGTATAACGGTTTTATGACATTTTTGACCTCTTTGTGACATTTTTGACCTCATACGACGGTATGACGTTTTTGTGACATCTTCGACCTTTTTGTGACATTTTTGACCTCATGCCGCGGTATGACGTTTTTGTGACATTTTTGACTCCATACCAGGGTATGACATTTTTGTGACATTTTTGAACTCATACCATGGCATGACGCTTTTGTGAAATTTTTGACCTTTTTGTGACGTTTTTGACCTCATCCCGCGGTATGACGTTTTTGTGACATTTTTGACCTCACACCGCGGTATGACTTTTATGTGACATTTTTGACCTTTTTGTGACATTTTTGACCTTTTTGTGACGTTTTTGACATGATTCCGCGGTATGACGTTTTTGTGACATTTTTGACCTCATACCGCGGTATGACGTTTTTGTGACATTTTTGACCTTTTTGTGACATTTTTGACATGATTCTGCTTTATGACGTTTTTGTGACATTTTTGACCTCATACCGCGGTATAACGTTTCTGTGAAATTTCTGACCTCATCCTGCGGTATGACTTTTTTCTCTGACCTCAATTTTTGAGACATTTTTGACATTGTTATGACATTTTTGACATGATCCCGCGGTATGACGTTTTTGTGACTTTTTACCTTTTTGTGACATTTTTGACATGATTCCGCGGTATGACGTTTTTGTGACATTTGACCATTTTGTGACATTTTTGACCTCATACCACGGTATGAAATATTTGTGACATTTTCGACCCCATCCCGCGGTATGAAATTTTTGTGACATTTGTGACCTCATCAGGCTGTATGACATTTTTGTGACATTTTTGACATATATGTGACCTTTTTGAACTCATACCGAGGTATGACATCTTTGTGACATTTTTGAAATCATTCCGCGGTATGACGTTTTTGTCACATTTTTGACCTGATCCCACGGTGTGACGTTTTTGTGACATTTTTCACCTCATCCCGCGGTATGACGTTTTTGTCACATTTTTGACATCATCCCGCGGTATGACGTTTTTGTGACATTTTTGACCTCATGCCGCATTTATGACGTTTTTGTGACATTTTTGACCTGATACCACGGTATGACGTTTTTGTGACATTTTTGACCTGATCCCACGGTATGACGTTTTTGTGACATTTTTGACCTCATACCGCGGTATGACGTTTTTGTGACATTTTTGACCTCATACCGTGGTATGACTTTTTTGTGACATTTTTGAAATTTTTGTGACATTTTAGACCTCATACTGCGGTATTACGTTTTTGTGACATTTTTGACTTAATCCCGCGGTATAACGTTTTTGTGACATTTTTGACCTAATACCGCGGTATAAAGTTTTTGTGACATTTTTGACCTTTTTCTGACATTGTTGACCTCATACCGCCGAATGAAATTTTTATGACATTTTTGACATCATCCCGCGGTATGACGTTTTTGTGACATTTTTGACCTCCTACCGCGGTATGACGTTTTTGTGACATTTTTCACCTTTTTGTGACATTTTTGACCTCATACCGCGGTATAACGGTTTTATGACATTTTTGACCTCTTTGTGACATTTTTGACCTCATATGACGGTATGACGTTTTTGTGACATCTTCGACCTTTTTGTGACATTTTTGACCTAATACCAAGGTATGACGTTTTTGTGAAATCTTTGACGTTTTTGTGACATTTTTGACCTCATACCACGGTATGACATTTTTGTGACATTTTTGACCTCATACCATGGCATGACGTTTTTGTGAAATTTTTGACCTTTTTGTGACGTTTTTGAACTCATCACGCGGTATGACGTTTTTGTGACATTTTTGACCTCATACCGCGGTCTGACTTTTATGTGACATTTTTGACCTTTTTCTGACATTTTTGACCTTTTTCTGACGTTTTTGACATGATTCCGCTATGACGTTTTTGTGACATTTTTGACCTCATACCGCGGTATGACGTTTTTGTGACATTTTTGACCTTTTTGTGACATTTTTGACATTATTCTGCGGTATGACGTTTTTGTGACATTTTCGACCTCATACCGCGGTAAAACGTTTTTGTGAAATTTCTGACCTCATCCTGCGGTATGACTTTCTTCTGAGATTTTTGACCTTTATATTTGAGACATTTTTGACATTTTTATGACATTTTTGACATGATCCCGCGGTATGACGTTTTTGTGACATTTTTAACCTTTTTGTGACATTTTTGACATGCATCCGCGGTATGACGTTATTGTCACATTTTTGACCTCATACCGTGGTATGACGTTTTTGTGACATTTTTGAAATTTTTCTGACATTTTAGACCTCATACTGCGTTATTACGTTTTTGTGACATTTTTGACTTAATCCCGCGGTATAACGTTTTTGTGACATTTTTGACCTACTTCCGCGGTATGACGTTTTTGTGACATTTTTTACCTTTTTGTGACATTTTTGACCTCATACCGCGGTAGAACGGTTTTATGAAATTTTTGACCTCTTTGTGACATTTTTGACCTCATACGACGGAATGACGTTTTTGTGACATCTTCGACCTTTTTGTGACATTTTTGACCTCATGCCGCGGTATGACGTTTTTGTGACATTTTTGACTCCATACCACGGTATGACAATTTTGTGAAATTTTTGACCTTTTTGTGACATTTTTGACCTCATCCCGCGGTATGACGTTTTTGTGACATTTTTGACCTCACACCGCGGTATGACTTTTATGTGACATTTTTGACCTTTTTGTGACATTTTTGACCTTTTTGTAACGTTTTTGACATGATTCCGCGGTATGACGTTTTTGTGACATTTTTGACCTACTACCGCGGTATGACGTTTTTGTGACATTTTTCACCTTTTTGTGACATTTTTGACCTCATACCGCGGTATAACCGTTTTATGACATTTTTGACCTCTTTGTGACATTTTTGACCTCATACGACGGTATGACGTTTTTGTGACATCTTCGACCTTTTTGTGACATTTTTGACCTAATACCAAGGTATGACGTTTTTGTGAAATCTTTGACGTTTTTGTGACATGTTTGACCTCATTCCACGGTATGACATTTTTGTGACATTTTTGAACTCATACCATGGCATGACGTTTTTGTGAAATTTTTGACCTTTTTGTGACGTTTTTGACCTCATCCCGCGGTATGATGTTTTTGTGACATTTTTGACCTCACACCGCGGTATGACTTTTATGTGACATTTTTGACCTTTTTGTGACATTTTTGACCTTTTTGTGACGATTTTGACATGATTCCGCGGTATGACGTTTTTGTGACATTTTTGACCTCATACCGCGGTATGACGTTTTTGTGACATTTTTGACCTTTTTGTGACATTTTTGACATGATTCTGCTTTATGACGTTTTTGTGACATTTTTGACCTCATACCGCGGTATAACGTTTTTGTGAAAATTCTGACCTCATCCTGCGGTATGACTTTTTTCTGAGATTTCTGACCTCAATTTTTGAGACATTTTTGACATTATGACATTTTTGACATGATCCCGCGGTATGACGTTTTTGTGACTTTTTACCTTTTTGTGACATTTTTGACATGATTCCGCGGTATGACGTTTTTGTGACATTTTTGACCTTTTTGTGACATTTTTGACCTCATACGACGGTATGACGTTTTTGTGACATTTGACCATTTTGTGACATTTTTTACCTCATACCACGGTATGAAATATTTGTGACATTTTCGACCCCATCCCGCGGTATGAAAGTTTTGTGACATTTGTGACCTCATCAGGCTGTATGACATTTTTGTGACATTTTTGACATATATGTGACCTTTTTGAACTCATACTGAGGTATGACATCTTTGTGACATTTTTGACATCATTCCGCGGCATGACGTTTTTGAGACATTTTTGACCTTTTTGTGACATTTTTGACATCATTCCGCGGTATGACGTTTTTGTGACATTTTTGACCTGATCCCACGGTATGACGTTTTTGTGACATTTTAGACCTCATACTGCGGTATTACGTTTTTGTGACATTTTTGACTTAATCCCGCGGTATAACGTTTTTGTGACATTTTTGACCTAATACCGCGGTATAAAGTTTTTGTGACATTTTTGACCTTTTTCTGACATTGTTGACCTCATACCTCAGAATGAAATTTTATGACATTTTTGACATCATCCCGCGGTATGACGTTTTTGTGACATTTTTGACCTACTACCGCGGTATGACGTTTTTGTGACATTTTTCACCCTTTTGTGACATTTTTGACCTCATACCGCGGTATAACGGTTTTATGACATTTTTGACCTCTTTGTGACATTTTTGACCTCATACGACGGTATGACGTTTTTGTGACATCTTCGACCTTTTTGTGACATTTTTGACCTAATACCAAGGTATGACATTTTTGTGAAATCTTTGACGTTTTTGTGACATTTTTGACCTCATACCACGGTATGACGTTTTTGTCACATTTTTGAACTCATACCATGGCATGACGTTTTTGTGAAATTTTTGACCTTTTCGTGACATTTTTGAACTCATCCCGCGGTATGACGTTTTTGTGACATTTTTGACCTCATACCGCGGTCTGACGTTTATGTGACATTTTTGACCTTTTTCTTACATTTTTGACATTTTTGTGACGTTTTTGACATGATTCCGCTATGACGTTTTTGTGACATTTTTGACCTCATACCGCGGTATGACGTTTTTGTGACATTTTTGACCTAATACCGCGGTATAAAGTTTTTGTGACATTTTTGACCTTTTTCTGACATTGTTGACCTCATACCGCGGAATGAAATTTTTATGACATTTTTGACATCATCCCGCGGTATGACGTTTTTGTGACATTTTTGACCTACTACCGCGGTATGACGTTTTTGTGACATTTTTCACCTTTTTGTGACATTTTTGACCTCATACCGCGGTATAACGGTTTTATGACATTTTTGACCTCTTTGTGACATTTTTGACCTCATACGACGGTATGACGTTTTTGTGACATCTTTGACCTTTTTGTGACATTTTGACCTAATACCA
>JAMOIN010001868.1:0-17983 GCA_024666655.1 Dascyllus trimaculatus
CCGGCCTACTGCCCGGCCTCCCGAGGGTCCTCGTCTCCTGTGTCGCCGGCCTACTGCCCGGCCTCCCGAGGGTCCTCGTCTCCTGTGTCGCCGGCCTACTGCCCGGCCTCCCGAGGGTCCTCGTCTCCTGTGTCGCCGGCCTACTGCCCGGCCTCCCGAGGGTCCTCGTCTTCTGCTAGTCTGTTCGTCCGTCCGTCTGTCCGTTCGTCAGTCTGCCCGTCCGTCAGTCCGTCTGAGAAAGGGAATCCTGCATTGCCGGCCTCCTGCCCGACCTCCCGAGGGTCTCCGTCCTGCCCGACGTCGGCCTCCTGCCCGACCGCCCGAGGGTCTCCGTCCTGCCCGACGTCGGCCTCCTGCCCGACCGCCCGAGGGTCTCCGTCCTGCCCGACGTCGGCCTCCTGCCCGACCGCCCGAGGGTCTCCGTCCTGCCCGACGCCATGTGGGGTTCCGCCTCCTTCGTCGCCGGCCACCTGCCCGACGCCATGTGGGGTTCCGCCTCCTTCGTCGCCGGCCACCTGCCCGACGCCATGTGGGGTTCCGCCTCCTTCGTCGCCGGCCACCTGCCCGACGCCATGTGGGGTTCCGCCTCCTTCGTCGCCGGCCACCTGCCCGACGCCATGTGGGGTTCCGCCTCCTTCGTCGTTGGCCACCGGGCCGTCCTCCGGAGCGGCCCCGCCTGTCCGTCCAGCCACCGGGCCGTCCTCCGGAGCGGCCCCGCCTGTCCGTCCAGCCACCGGGCCGTCCTCCGGAGCGGCCCCGCCTGTCCGTCCAGCCACCGGGCCGTCCTCCGGAGCGGCCCCGCCTGTCCGTCCAGCCACCGGGCCGTCCTCCGGAGCGGTCCCGCCTGTCCTTGTTATGGACTAATCCCTGGACTTCTCCCTGGTCTATTTTGGTTTGTTTGTTATGGACTAATCCCTGGACTTCTCCCTGGTCTATTTTGGTTTGTTGGCCTTGCTTGTTGGCCGCCCTCCTGAACTAGTTTTGTTGAACTTGTTAATTTTGGTTTTTTGAATTCTAACAAGGGCCGCCCCCAGACTGGGACACTTTTGGTTGTTTGTTTTTGACCCTCCTCCAGACCCCCACCACCCACCCGGCTCGTCTTGGACTTTTCAGTTTGTACTCCCCCCTCATCGGTGAAGTTCCTCATTAGCGTTGTGCGCCAGGAGGCGCACGTTGAGGGGGGGGTACTGTCATGATCCCCGCTCCTGCCCCTGTCTGTGTCTGTGTTCAGCTTGGTTTTTCTTTCATTCTCCCTCTTCTCTCTCACCCTCACACCTGTCTGTTTGCCCTCACTTTCTCCCTCAGTCACCTCAGCTCTGCCTGCAGCTTGATTATTGACTTGAATCAGCTGCAGGCAGAGGCTCACCTGCCACTAATCACCTCCCTCCATAAAAGCCCAGTTCTTTCAGTCACACCTCGCCAGACCATAAAACTATGCTTCCCGGTACACAATCTGTCTCCCGTCTGCCATTTACCTGCCTTCATTTACTTGTCATCCGGTTCCTGTTGTTTCAGTTAAGTTTTGGTGTTCTGTTTAATGCTGTTTCTGTGGCTTTTGTTTGTTAACTTTCCTTATTTCTGTCGTGGGTGTTTTGAGTTAAGTCTGTTGCGTGTTTTTGTGTGAGTTGTTCTTGTATGGTGTTCTTAATGTCGCCTTTGAGGTTTGTTTGAAGTCTTGGTTGATTTTTGTTGTTCTCTAGTTCATTTACTTTCCCTGGACTTCGGTTCTTCTGTATTACGTTCAGTTTTGTATGGTTTCTATGTTTAGTTATCTTATTCGTAGTAAGTTAAGTTCTTCTTAGATTCTGTTTGTTGTGGGTGTGTGTTATTGTAAGGGTTTGTTGTTGTTGTATGTTTCTTAAGAAGCTTTCGTTTGGTAAGTCTGTACTGTATGTTTTTATTTATTGATAAAATTAAATCCTCAGTTGACTGTCACTAATTCCATCTGTCTGGTGTCTGCGCGTGGGTTCTCTGACCCCCACCTCGTAACAAATATCCCCCCAAAAATAATTAAACATAGCACATGACACTCAAACATACAAAAAATGCACAAAACATCCACCTGCTAGCAAAACGAAAACATATTATTTTGAATGCAGACTCATGTCCCTTTATAGAAGGTCATAATGGATAAAACTTCAATGACACGACTCTTGATGAGAGACTTAAAGGCGGACCACGTTTCGGAAACAGCATTCTTCATTATACCAGATTTAATTACTGCGAGCGAAATGTCGTTTATTTGTTGGCCTGTCCGGTTTGTTTTCCTGCTTTATGAACACTGCACGCTGGAAGAGGCTCCAGGAGGGAGAGTGATGGACAATTATCCCTATGAAGTTATCGCCCAGTACGTGATTAACTTTAGATGAGCTCGATGGGCGAGAAGTGTGATGATACAAAGAAGACACAATAAGGGAAGCAAGGAGAGAAGGGACTAAAAACACAAACAATACAAGTTCCCTTTGTGCTTGGACCTCACTTGCTACATCAGTGGAAAGTGTGGTTGACTATGAGCAGAAGCTCTCCCTCTTTTTACAGCTACTCCCTATATTTTGCATTAACCCTCTAAACCTTAAAACCTGCTAGTGGGTTTGAAAGAAATGTTATATTTAAAGTAAATAACAAATTACCGTAGTCCCTCGTCATATCGTGGTTCACTTTTCGCAGTCTCACTGTATCGCAGATTTTTAAATTGTATACAGTTACTATGTCAACCAGAGCACTGTGTTCTGTATCCTGGGCGCTGATTAACTCAGCCACCATAGCGTCAGTCTCCTCCTCCCACGTATAGCAGCGTTCATCATCCTTATCCATTTCACATCAACGTCTGATCAACGTCTGATCGCTGCACATAGTGTTGCTCTGCAGTGTTGTGTTTTTGTGAAATTTTTGTAAAAAATTAAATTTATTTCAAACCCTACAGTGTCGATTAAACGTTCTGCGCCTTCTAAGGCTTCTGGCACTGAACCCAAGCACCAGAAGAAGATGCTTATCATCGCAGAAAAGGTGGAACTCCTCAACATGCTGAAGGAAGGGAGAAGCTATGCGGCTGTACCCATATAGAGTTTTATATGTTGTTAAAAATTACATAGGTTTACGAGCGTAGAAAGTGTTTGAGAGCAAAGGAAGTGTTAATAACAATGTGGGGAAGGTTTATAAAACCTTATAACATATATAAATAATAAAATAAATAAAACGTCGCTACTTCACAGATTTCATATATCGTGGGGGGGTTCTGGAAACTAACCCCCGCGATAGATGAGGTACACCATTTATCAGAGCCAGAAACATAAAGAACCACTGGATTTTCAACTTAAAACAGTTCTTGAACTCATCATGTGTGACGTGCAGTTCCATCAAGAAAATGAACCAAATCTAAGCAAAAAAATATGATATTTATTGAAAATTCCTTTATTTCACATGTGTCATTTAAAAATTTGCCAAAAATAAATTATGGGCAAAAAATCCTACACTCCTTGATGCAACTAAGACCATTAGTAACTCAGCTGCAATGGAAGGTCACGTGAAAAACACTTGGGGAGCATTGGGCTGTGTTTACACAGAGCAGGAAGAAGGCAAGTAT
This sequence comes from Dascyllus trimaculatus, assembly GCA_024666655.1. Taxonomy (NCBI): domain Eukaryota; kingdom Metazoa; phylum Chordata; class Actinopteri; family Pomacentridae; genus Dascyllus; species Dascyllus trimaculatus. The sequence goes on from JAMOIN010001868.1 coordinate 3,584, forward strand.
GGAAACTTAAATGCAAGTAGTAAAATAATCAAGCCCCCAATTTTTTCCAGGGTTGCTAGCACCTCTGGGCACTTGGGAAATGTCCATCATAATGTGGCATCATAACTTTGTCATACCGCACAGAAGACATGTTTTGAGGTCTCTCTACTCCTAGCTACGATTGTGCTGTTTCTATGGAGGTGCAGGACTTTATATTGGAGTGAAAAATGAGCGCAAAGGTAGTAAAAATGTAACGGCATCAAAAAAACGCCTGGAAACTACTTGGGGTTCAGAGGCTTAAAGAGAGGAGAGGCTGATATACTAGTGTAGGAAAGCCATCTTACAGTCCAAAGTGTTGATCCTGCACACAAATAGAACAAACATGTTATATTTCTGTATGTGTACGGCAGCTTCTTCTATAGACACTGGCCAAGTAGTTAAAATGCTGTCATATAATGCTTCTGCTATCTATTGTACCCTACTTTGAATATGTTTTCTGTTTGTCAAGTAGTAAAAACACTGACAACAATAGAACTCCTCAGCCATGCTCAAAGTTATGTGACACTAGTACAAAAGCACAAAAGAAAGACAAATATAAACTTTAGACGATGACGATGCTGCTAAATCAGAAGTTAAGTGATCACGTGTCCAGAATTTTCTAGGAATCGTGTCCGTGTAAGATTTAATCTAAATTTTCTCCAGTAGATGCTGACAGATTTAACCGATACACAATATTGATGTGACCTTTATAACAAGAGCAACCAATAGTTACTACTACTACTTACTTACTACTTCACGTAAACACAAAGCCTCCACAAAAGACTTATCAGTAGTGCAATTGTGTGCAACTGTCTGCAGAGGTTGGTGGGGTCAGCGCTGGACGTGAGGGAAATGAGCAGCTGGTGACCAGGGTAAAGAGGCTGCTGGAGTGTGCTGACCACTGGGTAGTTGGCATCTGGGTTATATATAGACTAGAATGGTTGGCGTGCAACTGTCTACACCGCAGACAGAGCTGCAAGGCTGAGCTGCACATCATGCGAGCATACTGGAGATAGTCGACATAGTGATGACAGGGATGGAGAGAGACAGAAAGCAGGGCGGTGGTTGGTGGTGTTGGTGCTACATGTGTATGAATATGTCTTATGAAACAGATTAGGAGTTCTCCTACAATGATTATGCCCGTGTGTTTCAACTTACAGCCTTCGTATATGTCAGTGGGGATGTGGACGGCGGTGGTGTTGTAGGAGACGGGCCGTTTGAAGTCGGGGTCTGTGTGGAAATCATCCGGAACGTAACGGTTCTTCTCTGTCTGATTTAGCTGTGCAAAAGAATGAAGAAAAGCAGAGGCTTGAGTTTCCTGGAATGCATTTTTGGCTTTATAAATGTGTTTTTACCATTGGTTTGTCGTGCAAACACTGTAAAAAAATTAATTTCTTTAACAGCTTTTAACTGTATTTTTGAACAGTTTACTGTTATTTTACATATATTCCCTGTCTTGTTACAATAGAAATAAGTACCACTAAATTTACAGTAAAAAAAAGTATTAATTTACATGTTAACTATAAAAATAGCCAAACAGTAAATAATGGCCAGATCAGAAATATGTTTTTTTATTTATTTATTTTTTTTTACAATGTTTGGCATTAAAATTGTACCTTTCTACTATATTTAAACCAACAAAAATATCATTATTTTACAAATATTTACCATTATTTGAAATAAAAAAATATGTCTATTAAATATGTAAAAAATGGTAAATAATTTTTGCTTGCTGTTATTTTACATATTTTAACTGTGATGTTAAATTACAGATAATATTTAGTAAAACCACAGAAAACAGTTGAAATTTACATGCTACATGCAAGAAACAGGCTCAAACTGTAAATAATGTCCACATGGAAAATCTCCATTTTTATGAATGGCATTTTGTTCTTTAACAATGTTTAACTATAAACTTTCACCAATAAAATAAAATGTTGACATTTTTTACTGTATTGAAATGAGCAAAAATGTCGCTGTTTTGCACATATTTACCATTGTGTAAAAAAAAAATAAATAAAAAAAATTAAGGATTAAATACAGAGTAAATATTTTGTTAACTGTTATTTTACAAATTTTCCCTGTTTTGGTAATTTTTTATTTTTTAAAAAAAAATGTATTTTATTCTTTTAAACATTTGTGTATTCCACAAATTTTCCATAATTTTAAACAGATTTTTTCTGGCACCCTTGCTTTCAGAATGTTTCATTATATGCAGCTTCTTGTAACAAGACTTACAGCGTCATGTGTTAAACATTTACCGAAATGTCACTACCGACAGACAAAGACTGAGAAACTGAGTCTAAATTTTAGGCAGTGAAAGATGAATGCAGGCATCTGGATGGAGACAGAGGAGGAGGCGAGAGGAGTGTCAGTCAAACACAGAGTGACATTAGTGGGCTGTGGGTGTGTGTGGTTCTTTCCCATTGGGACAGTGGTGAGGAATTAGATGCTGATCCTTGTTTATCAGAGCAGACAGATGACGTCTGAGGCCAGAGGAGGCATTCAGTGTCTCACGAATACTCATTTGTTTGCGAGTGTGGGGCCCAAAACATGCACTGGCCCTGACGTATAAAAAAAGACTCCTTCTTATACTCACACAAGGACATCATATTGCAGCATAAACATAACAATAACATACATATTTACATAGACATTGACTTCATTTCATAGATTTTAGGCTGAGCAGGTGGACAATTCTTATAGGCTGTCAATAAAACCAACTATCAAATTTGTTGCCATGGTAATAATCTCTGGAGGGCTGGATATTGGCTGCTTGAGAGGTTTTATTGGAGAATTTGTACTACATCAAGTTGATCCAGGTTTTACTTACGTCATCTTTGGCATTGTAGTAAACAATCTTGCCAGCCTGTAAAAGAGGTCAGAACAGAAACAAGGATGAACAATGAGTGACGAAATAAGGAACATACACACCGTAGAGGAGTGTTCACTGCTCTCTCTGGTTGAAATGTTAAAGTGTGTTTCACCAAAATTCGTAGGGGTGCAGGATATTGGATTTTCGACCATATTTGCAACTCCATTTGGCTGATTGTCGATGAAAATGTCGATATAGGCATTATAGCTGCTCTCACTGTGCAGGCAGGTGCAGTTCAGGGAATACATACCATATTTAATTTTATGCAACATTTATTTATGAAAAATTTTCACACAAAACTGTCCATGTTCATTCACAGATGGGCATGTTTAGGTGAGATCAGAATTTTGCTTGGTTGCACCTGTAACTACACCCAACAGTGAAGTCTTGGTGCACCGACACATTCGAGAGTTACACTTTAGCATCGCTGCAGCAAAATTGATTCGTTAAATCGCTGGAGGTCTGAAAAAGTAACGCATTAATCATGTGCTGTTAAGTTGCTCTTTAAATGCATAACTAAGTGTACAAGTACAAATGGGTACTAAAATGTGTCCACTCTGATCATGTATCATCTAATTCCCTGTCTGGCTAATTACCAGATACCTATATAGTGTTTTTGATAGTTTTTCAAACCAGTTCCGAATAAAATTAATTAATTTAAAAACATACAACTTTGGTTCTGATACAGCCGCTTTGGGAGCCTAAGTTCCCACAGCCCTATATCACCATATTCCTATGTTCCCACATTCTTAAGATTTTTTTCAAAATTAGGCCCTAGATAGATAGATAGATAGATAGATAGATAGATAGATAGATAGATAGATAGATAGAACTTTATTGATCCTTTCAGGCAGTGCCTTCCAGGAAATTTAGATTTTAGAAGCACACAGTACAGTACAAGATTATAAAAGAGATGAAAGACAATATTAAATAAGAAATATAAAAAATATAAAGAAAATTTAAAGAAAAACACGCCACATCACCAAAGTATTAAAAAAACAATAATGATAAATTATTAAGAGTATTAATGTATAATGTATAGACTTGAGGTTGATACAGGCTGTGTAAGTTATTCCTCCCCACGCTCTGTCCTTCTGCTGTCCCCCCTTCCCCCCAGTAAGGAGTTATACAGTTTAAATGCACGGGGGACAAAGGAGTCTCTGAGTCTATTAGTTTTACATGTGGGGAGGAGCAGTCTTCCACTGAACCGGCTCCTTTGTTTGCTGATGACAGTGTGCAGAGGGTGGCTGGCATCATCCATGATGCCAAGCAGTTTTTTCAATGTTCTCTTCTCTGCAACTGTCACCAGCGAGTCCAGCTCCATGCCGACCACAGAGCCGGCCCGCCTGATCAGCTTCTCAAGTCTTGATGTGTCCCTCTTTGAGATGCTGCCCCCCCAGCACACCACAGCATAGAAAAGGGTGCTGGCAACCACAGACTGATAAAACATCCACAGGAGTTTCCTGCAGATGTTGAAGGACCGCAGCCTCCTCAGGAAGTAAAGTCGGCTTTGGCCCTTCTTGTACAGCTGGTTGGTGTTCGTCATCCAGTCCAGTCTTTTGTCCAGCCACAGCCCGAGGTACTTATGTACTTAGGTACCTATGTTCCCACACTTGCCACATTTCTACCCCTGGTAGTTAGGGATTCGCCACTCAATCCCGTGGCTGGCGATTTGAAGGAGAGAGCTAGCTTCCAAACTCTATTGAGCTCAACACTGCTACTATAACATAAGGGTTGCTGTGGAGTGACGAACCGTGTGAAAATAGCTGCGTTTTCCCTTCGTGTAAACGGGGTCTTAGAAATGTGAGACATGTGGGTATAATATTCAAAATTTTCCGTGGGAAAAAAAATCCTAAAAATGTGGGAACATAGGGCTGACCCTGCCGCATCTCTCTGTCTTTAGTCACTCCCACAGAACTGCCTGTCTGGTTGCAACACAAGAACGTTGAAAAGTTCTCTTTTAATTAAAGATTTAGGGCTGTCTCAAAACTAAATTACAAGCAGCACAGTGTACATAACTGTCATCATGACCTCTGTGTGTTACCGGAGGAAATGTGCTTTTGAGTGCCTAAGATGGAAAGGATTTATCATCAGGGGAGCATGAATGTTGTATTATAAGATTTAAAGCTGCCACCACCAGTCAACACACAGCTGGCTCTACCCAATGTGGTGCCCTAGGCGAGCTTTTATATGGTAGCCCCCTCCATCGGCGATTTACATACACTTACAAAAGAAATTGAACAGCATTGTTTTGTAGAATTATTAATTTGGCATTGTTTTACATTTGAATCAATGTGAGCTTTTCCATTTATTAATAGTAATAACTAGTTTTAATTTAATTGTACTGAAGGTGAAATTTTGCAAGATTTTGTGACGCCTCTGGAGGTCACAATGGCATCGACACCAATATTTCTAAATCACACATTTTTCTTTTTGTTTGTTTAAACTTTGATTCATTGAACCAAGGTTTTTCTTTTACATCACTATGTAATTTTTGTATCATGACGTGTGTCTCTTCTGGCGCCAGTTATTAGTCAGCTGCACTCAATGCTATAGTTCTAGACAATGATGGAAGTTTCCAAAGACCCAAGGCTTTGAGAGTATGAGAGAACTTTAAATGATCACAAAACAGAAAGGTGGTTTGCACGAGCACCTGAAGAAACCACATGTCATTTAGCACAGAAGCACTTTTTATCTGCTTGCTTCTCTCCCACTCTCTGTGCTCACATAAACTTCATTTTAATGTAGTTAAATTTCCAATAAAATAGTTTTCATTTTGATATTTTCTGTTTCTGCTGTCTGATAAATTAATGAAATAGTGACGAATACAAGGTCATTAGGCTACATGCTAACCAAGCTGCTGCTACTTAGCACTGGCAAATTCCTGATTTTCATCATCCAAAAAAACTTGACATGAGGAAAAAGGCGATGGCTCTGCTAGGACTTTGGCTGTTCTTACATACAAACTGACTGATTAAAGACTGAGCCCTTTCTTGTAATTTCTTATTTATGGGGATGGAATTACCAGCTTAACTCTGGAGTTTTGCATTTTAAGTTTGCTGCTTTATACAATGACACACAGTTTGTCAAAAACAAAACTACATTAAATTAAATGGTCTTTTTGCTTTGATGAGGGAAAAATAATCATTTAGAATATTAAGTAAAATAGATTAGAATAGATGAATCAATATTAAGATAATTGTTAGTGGCAGCAGCACTATGAGCTTTAGTTATTTTCTGCATTTCTACAAGAAACGCAACGAGCAGTAGATGTGACCAAAAGTATTTGTACTCTCCAGAAGACAATGTATAAAAATTCTGGTGTTAGTTTATGACATATACCTTACCATGAACCAAAAAAAAGACCACTCAATAAACAGATCAGCAACCTGAAAGACTGTTACCAATGATGAAATAAGTCTGATGCCTTTAATCTAATTCAACACAACATGGCATAAATAAAACTCCACCTTTGGCGTGTCTTCAGCTATATCTACAAATCTGTGTTTAATTTGCACCTGATCTGCTTCCTCACAGTGCAGCGGTCTGTGTTTGACACTGAGCATCAGTGAAGTAAGTGGTGTTGTTTTGCTCTTACACTGCTGCCCTCACTGTCAGTACACAGGCTAGCAGGGCGCTAACAAGTTAGCCCGCCGCTGACGCAAGGATGCCCTGCAGCCACAGAGCTGGTTCACTGACTCCCACCACCTGCCTACCATCTCTGGTGCAGCACACTGACAGGACAGCAACTGCTACCGCCGCCACCGCTGTTATGTTAGCTTGAAGGGTTTGCAATTAACTCAAAAAAGGTTATTTAGCAAAGTAAACTGTGCCAAACAGTAGCATCTGCTCCCTGCGAGTTACACCAGAAGATCGGATCAACTATACATGCACAGAGTGGGTGTTAGGGCACATTTGCTGATATATGCACATGCAAGCAACAATATACAAACAAAAGAGCTGACAACAGGAGACCGTCTCATGATGCTTTCTGTCAAGTTATGTTACCGCAAACAACGTGCACCTTAAGAGGTGATGATCACACTAAGGTAGCACCATCACAGCCCTCAGGGGAAGATACAGCGTGCAGGAACTTCAATGTGTGAGAAAGAGGATGAAGAGAGAGGAAGGACAGATAAATACATTTAGGTCACTGCATATTTGTGGTGGGTGTGATGTGTGCTGCCAAATCAATGTGTGTATGATCTGCGTCTTGTTGATGTATTGCAATCTCACTTCTGCCAGGTGTAACTGCAGTTCATTTCTACATTTGTAAAAACCCAATGACTCATTCAATATGCAATCCACTCACTATAAACTCATCTGCCAGTTAAGGTGCTTTTCCTTGACACTGGTCTTCTAATATAGTAATTGTTTACTCAAATGAGTGTTAACACAAGCAGAAGAAGTTTCAAATTTAATGATCTGCTCTGTTTATTTCTTTGAAAATTCAAACTGACTCATGGATGAAATACAGATGTAAACATGAACGAAGTCATCAAATGGATCTCTCTAGAGCAGTTCTAGTAAACTGGGCTACAGTAATTACGATGCACTGAACAGTCACATGCGAGCGTGTGGTTGTTGCTGCAGCAGTCACAGCTTTTAAGTGTTTAAAGTCAGTAGGGAGACGTGCCCAGTAGTACTGGCCCAGTTATCAAAGGTGACAGTGAACAGACGCATGCGCATAAACACACGAAGCACAGTAGGGATGCTCCACTCGCTGTTTCAAATGGTGATTCACAAATTTTTTCTGACCAGCAGCCTCACATAAGACTATATGCACATGCAGACATATGTGCACGGTCTGTATCGATCCCTTGTTATTGCTAAAGGAAACTACACACAAAAAAAACACATAATCTGTGTGTACCGATTGAGGTTCATGTAGGGCTAAGCCGAGTGTCAGAGAATATCCCGAGGCAAAGGCAGCGCAGTCTGAAGTTACACTGCTGCTGAGCTGACACATACGAGGCCATCATGTTCTCTTTCTGGCATGACAACAAGATCTGCACTAGCAAGATCTGCGCACAGGGAAGAGATTTCTGTGTGTCAGTCATGGAGGCAGACATGGCTTGAATCGACTCGGCTCTGTAGAATCAAAAGTGTCTAAAAGTGTAAGAGCAGTTATTTGGATCAGAATTTGAGGATGGTCTTAAAGAGCAAACTCATTTCTCTGTAAGTACACTGAACCGAAATATAAATGCAGAAAAAGTTAAAAATCTATTCCAGCATAGTGTGTACTTGGTTGTTTTATGATGCTGTGTGTTAGAACAATAAGTACTTACTCCCCGATGTTCAAAAGAATGGATCACATTTAATAAAATATTACACTGCATTTTTATTTTTCTTCAGTATAAATAAAAAGCGAAACTACAATAATGATTCCCGTCACATGGTGCGGCTAAACCTAGCATTAAACACAGATTAATGTGATTTTATCACATACAGCAGCACAACAAAAACAACTCATCTGCAAGTTTACAGTATGCTAAAACTGCAGAGAATGTCAGCTAGTGACTCCATTATCAATTATTAGAGTGTCATTGTGAAGGCTATAAATATACTGCGTGTAATCTGCTCCTGAATCTGTCGTCTTCTTTAAAAGGACGGTATAAACCTACGTCTATTTACATGCTGGAGACATATTAATAATAATTTGGTTCCGATATGCAGGAATCTCCATCACATTAACCAAAAACTAATTACATTTGCTAACCAAGCATCCTGGGCCAAATTAATATCAAACTCTGTGAGCAATATAGTGAATAAATCAATCTCTCCCCTGAGAAGCATTTTCCTCCCTGTTTTCTTAGCACAAGGAAGCATGCATGACGTTGAATAATTGGAAAAACATTCAATGGAAAAGAATCATTAAGATTTGGCAAACAACAGTGAGGAGTTTTTTTTTTTAAAGCTAATAGGATAAATGGCAAAGTTGAATTTCTTTGAAGTTCCTCCACCATTGATTTAACACACAATGTCATTTGTTAAATGGCTGCAGGGGGAGGGGGGAGGGAAATGTACACTTTGCATTTATGATGAAAAGGCCAGAGCTAAAATAAAACAATAAATAGCCAAAAGAGTGGCACTGTAATTCTAACTGTGGAATGAAAAGCTGCATTCACCAGGCTACCAATCAGGCAAAGTAATCCAATGAGTTAAACGACAGAGTGTTCGTACTATTTGCTATAAGTTCTCCTCTAATGTCTCCTTAACACTATGATTAATAGACTGAATCAGAAAGTGAGCAGTGTGCGAATATGTGCGTCTGGTTGTTTCTGCACATTATGTAAAATAATGAATTTCCAATCTTTTATAAAGTCATTACAGCACCATTGTCATTGTAATGAGATTTGCCATCCAATTATTACAATCATATTGGATCATGAATAACATGCTCCTCCGCCTGCTGCACATATGGAGTTCACAGCACCACTTGATCTGTATGTAACGCAGCCAGTGTTAATGAACATATCACACCGCGGTTGGAGCAGCGGCTGACTCACCTCGCTGTCGTCCCTCCACTCGTGTTCCATCTGAAACTTTTCTGCTTCTGTTGCCAGCCGCTGGAAGAAGACAGAGGGAGGAGGAGAGTATGTCAGACCATGTTTAATATTCGCATAAAAACTTCAGGGTTTTGTGGCTCGAACTGATCCTGATAACAACTCTGACTTTATTAAAGGATGACAGTTTTTGTATTGGCTGTTTGACTAATTTGAAAATCACGAGCATCTCAGGCAGAGAAATCTCTATACGAAGTGCAGTTTGTGGGTGAGATTTGCTCCTGTCAAATTTCTACACACTGTGGGCTCATATTTCACTGCAACATAAAGCAATGCACCTCTATGGAGACTGGACAACCACGGCAAGAAGTAAAGAGAACGAAACAATGTCTTTTATACAGTATGGCACCGAATGCTACAAATCATTAAAAGCAGATGAAAAGATTACTTTCTTTGGAAAAAAATGAGTAAAACTGGAATAAACATGCACAACCTTATTTTTCAAGTATGTGCAGTGGTTACAAATACTGGGGCTCTACATACTTAGGTAATATATGTATATGAAGATATTCTGTAGTGTGTAAACTGGGATATTTTGCTTCTGAAAAGTCTGTTTTCCATTGTTCTCCTATCTCCTCTGTGTAAACATTGCCTGCAGTTCAACCGAGTCCAGCCCAAAAGGTCCTTGAATTGTTGTCATGCGGCTTTTAGTCACAGCTGAGTCACTAATGGCTTCTACTCGATGGTGGTAAGCTACATTTGTAGCCCCAACTGCCCTGGGGTAGACTGATGGAGGCGAGGCTGCCAGTCTGCGCCATCGGCCCCTTCGACCACCACCAACCACTCACTCTCACACTGCATCCACCCAGGCTTCCTGGTGTTCCCTCACGGTCTCCCATCCAGGTACTGACCAGGCCAAACCCCACTTAGCTTCCAAGATCTGACGGGATCGGGAATCCACAAGGCGGTATGGCCAAGTAGTTGGCAATTCTGTAAAGTTAACATGCCTTTAAAACCCGCCTGAGGTTTTGGGGGTTCAGAGGATTAAAAATCAATGCAGTAGAAATATGAAGAGTTAAATAGTAAAGTCAGGACATCTGACCCGAAGGCAGGGTCTTTGCTAATGCAGTGTGTTTAAGGGAAAACACCTCGTTTCCTCTCAGCACTGGCAGATGTGAATCAAGACCAGTGATGACACAATGTTGCACTAAAATTAGACTCCCACCTTTTCCATCTTTTCCCAGATCTGGTGCTAATGACTAGGTTAATGGGTTTATAATGGGCCCAGTTTTTAATCTGTACCTGGTCCAGAAACGCACTGTACTATTAATTTCCCCAGGGAAATATCAAATCCAGCTCTTCCTGCTTTTGTGTACGGCGCCGAGGGTTTCAAGTCGCACGGAAAGGGAGAGAGATCTGATGGGGGCAAAGCAGTAAATTAATTTATGAAATGAGAGGAGGAGGGGGTTCATGCAATGAATTATTGAATTAATTCTGCTGTGAAATTAAACAAGACAGTCGCGAGAATCAGAGAAGCAGAACAAAGTCAGACTGTGAATCACGCGTTGGGATATCAGCCGCAGTGTTTGAGTGCAAAATCAGATCTTAAGCAAGACTCCAGCTGTGCATTTTACTTTGTTGAGAGGAGCAATTTTGGATTTCAAAATCAGTGAGAGTCACACCACATAGCTAATGTCATTGTGGACTCACAATAAGATGAAGTGTAAAGATTTGATAAATCTGAGAAACAAGAGGATGACCTTAATTTGGATTAAAGGTAAAACTAGGTCACTTTCTTAGATATCAAATAATGTCAAGCTAAATTATAGAAAAACTATCTTTGTTGACTTCAGACTTATAGTCCATAAAAGAAACATTTCTGCAGCAACAGAGCCAATAATTTTTTATCATCTTGATCTTACTTGTTTCTTCTTTCTTTTAAAAGAAAAACTTCCCTTCCTGCATTATCAGTTGGCACCGAGGCAACATTTTGATCATGCACAATCCCTCCCCTCCTTCTTCCCTGCAGATCTGGCTTCAGATCACTCGGTATGCATCTACGCCATCGTGCATGCTGGGGGTTGACACTCTTGTTGTCTGAAACAAGGTTTCCTCAACAGCCTCTCAGTTGTGTCTCATTAAGGGAGGAAATTTAACAGCAGCTTGAAGGAATCTCTAAGAAAAGGTGAAATGGAGCTCTGGCTGTGTCAGCGCTGAGAAAAGCCTCCCTGCATTTTCAATAGTAAACATCTTCAAGGGGAAAAAAATATATTTAAATTGTATTTCTGGTTCACATCCTCCCAGCTGGTAACCTATCCTGCCACTGCCATGTTAGACATTTTAAGCTCGTGAATCTCCGTGCATCCACACAAAAGCATTTATGTATTTGTTTTTGAGGACTATGGATCTTGACAGTTGGGTCGTGGTGGTCTTTTCACTGCACATGTGCAAACAACAGTGCCGCTGCAGATTTGGTTTGCCGTTCGCCACTGGCCACCAAGCTGCACTGACTTAATGGGAATATACTGTCAGCTTCCAGTCAGGAGGAGGAAAAAAGATGGTTTGCGTGCTGTTACTGTGGTCACAAATCCATAGAGGGTCATTGACTGTGGAAGCGCTTCTCATTTCAGCTCAGAGCATCATCCAAGGAATGAAATATGATAAGAAGCCAAGAGGTTTGTGTGCGTTTCTGAAGCAATTTGGAAAGAATTTCCACCAGGTGAGTGTGGATATCAGTCACTGCGGTCATATGCTTTTTAACAGGCTTCCTTCATCGCAGCTGTCCTACTGGCTCACATTACTTCGCAAACAGATATTGTTCAGGATCTGTAAATACATACAGCCCGTCACTATGACTCATAGCGGCTCATGTTTCACATGTGCCTAACCTATATAGGTGCAGCTCAAATTGTATTTTTGTATCTTTTCCACAAACCTCCACAAGTAACTGTGGATGCAGCTGTGAGCATTTGTAAAATGCTTCGACTTGGGGTATCTTAGGTGGAGCAAAGCCTAAGCTGCTGCTGTGATCCCAGGATACAGACAAGTACAGGATAGAGGATATGGGTCATTCCATGTCAACTCAGCAAAGGTGGTTGTTTGACCATCTCAGAAGCTGTTGAAACTTTGTAGGAATGATCTTTGGCATCTGAAATGGACATCTGTCAATATATTTTAGCGGAAATTCCTGCATTTTCATAATTTTTCACCCAATAGAAATTTGTTGGAAATTGAACGAGATGCCACTTTCAGATGTCCATATCTCTTGAAGTATATGTTTTAATGGAATGACCCATATACAGGCCTGCAAGGTATATCTTTTACATTTTTACGGCATTACATGATGGGGATACACAGATTATGCTGTCACTCTGTGGTCTCAGAAAAGCCTCTCTAGCAGAGACTGTAAAAACTGTGAACAAGAAACACAATCTGTTGCCAAAAACTAGCAAACTAGCTATTCTCGAAGGCTAGGCTAACAGCCAGCAGCTCAGTTAGAAGGCAGCCACAGATTACCCTGAAACAGTCTGGAAGACAATAATCATTAATGCTTAAAGAGACGGACCTTAGTCGGCAATAAAAGTCATAGAACAGTGAAAGATTAGGAAAAAAGAGAAGAACAGTTGTGTGTAGCAGACAAAGTGATCAGTCTCAGTTGATCCCACATAAACAGAGGACAATGTCCTAATTTAATCACTCATATTTCTATTTTACATATTCAGTTATAGTGACACTTATCAATGAAGAAGCCTAGTTATGACTGACAGGTTCTCTGCTATCACATGCAACAAAACATCACAATTAATGCATATTGGTTGCAAATATCAGTTATTGGGCTTTCTTGATTACCAATAATCAGTATCAGCATTGGTCCTAAAAAATAAAATACAATAAATAAATTAAAAAATTTAAAAAACAAATCTGAAATTTAATTAAACAATATATAAATAATATCTAAAATAAAAATATAAAACATATCGGTCGACCCCTATTACATCATACTTTATTTTATGAAATTATTTCCCTCTTTCTTTTTTTTCTAATTTTTTTTTTTTGCAGAGTTTTTCCATTTTAATGATAAGGAGAGACACAGGGTGAAAGGGGGTAGAGAGAGGAGAGAGACATGTGGCAAAGAGTTGTGAACCAGACTCAAACTCACGACCACCGCTGGCGACCTGCGTCAACATGGTAACACCCTAACTTTGTGAGCCATACGGCGGCCCATTCCCCTCTTTTTTTTTAATTTCACTACATTATTGCATCAATGGAAAAGAACACAGTATTTAGGCACAGGTAAACTGAAGTAGCAGGATGCATCTTGAAAGAAATTTACTTCCAAAAAAAGAAAAATGGCATTATTAAAGGAGAGTGGAATAAAAATAATGAATTAAAAAACATATTTCACTTAGAGAAGTCTATAAAACCAGCTTAACACAGTAACACTGAAAAAGACAAAATATTTCTAAACATGCATGGTAATTATACCAACAAGTTCTGGTGAGACTGAAAATAATAATCCCATCAAAATGCACCACACAATCTGTATCGTGAGTATAACCACGTCCAGACACACACACACTAAGCCTTAACTACTGTTTTCCTTGGTTTACTTTTGCTGAAAGCAATTCCTCTGCAGGTGGAACATTAGACGGGACCTGCTGACCTCGTCACGACTCCACTCAGCCAACAGTCAAAGCTGTAAGCTTAGACTTCCACACACCTGCCCACAAACACATGCACAGAGGAGCAGCCACTCGTTAATGAGGATCTCTGTGGCAGGTCAGGAGGTCAAAGGGTCGGAGGTCGGCAGCTGTTGCCGTTTCTGTCACTTTGCAGCTGCTCTTCTATGTTTTTCTCCCTGCGTGGCCTCGCCACATCTTTAATTGGTTTAAGTTTTCACTGATTTTACACCTGAAAGCGCCACATGTACGCATGTTGGGTGACCAGGCAGGGAATAATGGGATGCAACACAGGTTATCTTGTATGTATGTAATGAGTATA
>JAMOIN010000846.1:0-17983 GCA_024666655.1 Dascyllus trimaculatus
CACAACAGACTTGACTGAATGTGTGGATCCATCACTAAACGTCACAACACTGTTGTTGTAAAACTGTGCAAAAGTTTCACAGTGGGGAGGTTTTAGCTGTGCATCAACACGGTATGGCAAAAAGAGCTGCAGAATACTTTGATAAAATGCTTCTGGCGTCTTTGTTTCAGAAAACCGCACATAGCGTACAACTGCTGGTTGTGTACGTGTCCTTTTGGTCACAAAACCACATTTATTTTTTAATGTGACCCGCCTCTGGCATTTTTCATTTTTACTCAGAATACGATATTCTGATGCAAATTTTGCCATACACATGTCACTAAATGTGCTGTCATCTGGCCTATTCTTGTACCTGTCCACAATGTTGGACATCCACATCTGTTCACTTGTTAAATCTTCTGATGAGGCCTTTTGTTTTAACACATTTAAAGGCAAACTCATCCTAACTATGTTGTCACCTGTTGGAACAAAAACTACTTTTCGTGAACATTCTTTTAAATGCATACTGCTAGTTAACCTATAAACAGCTTCCTGTGCACAAACATCACGATTATGTAGATAAACACTACCAAGGTTTTTCAAAGCTTCTCGGGCACTAATATTTTTGTCCTTAGCTGCCTCCCTCTGAGCATTCCCTAACAACAGGCCAATCTCTCTTTCTGCCTTTGAAATATATGAAATAATGTAAACTACACAAGCATATGCATCTACCACATACTGAATGTCTAAATTTGCATTCCAACATTTTAAAAGTGACTTATTGTAATGATTAATCCAAACCTCATTAATGTCCCTCTTCAATACCACATGGGTTTTATTACTGCAGCGTTCATAAGCTTTCTCAAAGAGACGTTGACTTATACCTACACTGTGGAACAAACTCTCCAAACTGTCAAACCTATTCTCCTCATCTGACAAAGCTTTCTTCACTTTACTCAGAATTTCTGCTGCTATGTCTTTTCGCATTAGACATTTACAGTTCTGTTGACCACAAAAACACTTCTGTTCACGACATATAAAAGTCCGCATAGATGCAGGCTTTGGAAAGTTGAAACGACAAACTGTCTTATTCTTTTTACATGACTTGGAATGCCGTTTTGAATGCTGCTGCACTGATTTAACAATTTCCAATAAGTCCTCATCTTCTGAGGGTAACTCACATGTAACATATTTTTCTATGAACTCTATTACCTCTTTATCAGTGTTTTTATCTATCAACGGTGCATTCTCTATCCAAAATAGACAATGCACATGTGGAGATCCACGCTGCTGAAACTCCACACGGTAAAAATAATCTTTAATTTTACCGATTGGGTGGGCTGCAGACATGAGAACCTCCCTTAAAAAACAATGCCACCGAAAATCAAACATTCGCGCCGCAGTGACAGGATTACGACGCAGTAGATCACATTTATCTGCCCACTCTAAGCTTTCAGCAGTCTCTGTTCTGCCTTCCTGTCTTAAAATACTATTTAGGAGATTTTTCCAGCGCACGTCAGCAGAGGAAAATGAACAAAACCACGTGGGAATACCAAGCTGACGCACACACGCCAGCAGGTCACGCTGTGCTACCTGCCAAAAAGCTGGGGTACCTCTGATAGGTTTCAGAAACCTATAGCCATCATCAAACTCTAGCAGTTTCTTCAATGACTCTTCATTTACCTGATCCTTACCAATTCTGTGGGACTTACTACCTCCCTTACCTTTACGTAGTGCTATCGACACGTTCGACACAACCTGTTCTAACTCAGACATGTACTGAGCAAAAAAGATATACTCTACATTTCTAGCAAATCTACCATCAGCATGTAAAATGCGGTTATTAAAATAACGAGATAGTGTTAAGCGATGCTGCCTTGTTTCATGATAAGTGTTACAGGCCTGTGGAAACAAGACTGGAAAGCATTTGGCTTCATTGTGTGGATCAGACAGTAATTTAACTGGATTATTGCCTTCTGCTGGGGCCAGACTCAGTATATCATCAAAATACTGATCCAAAGCTTCCTGTCCAACATCAACAGGCATGAGACACGTATCCTGAAACATACAGTGCTGCTGTCTGTCATGTAAAAGCTCGTCATCATTAGCAGCAGATGCCTCACCACCTTCTGTGTCAGCATCAACAATTGCACTATCATCTTTCTGACAAAATGCATTTACCCATTCATCATTAAACTCTACATCTTTATAATGCCTATTTGCACCCTTTAAATACTGCAAAGCCTGCCTTATGTGCATTGTGTCAACAAATTGGTATTCATAGTGTCCTTTATAAGTCAACTTTCGTTTTAGTTTTACTGGTAATAACGATCCTTCCATATTAGATCGGGGCAACAAATTGGTTGTCTGCACAATATTTGCTGGAACACATGTCACTGGTCCATGTACTCCATTTTGCCCACCTTTTGGTAACGCTAACATTTTTTTAAATGGAATGTGTAATGCTATTAAATGCTGCTCTAAACTATTCAGTGTTGACAGCTGTGGAGGAATTGGATGAAGTTCCAATTTGTTGACAGCACACTCAGCAGGCATTTCTGCTTTACTAACCTTGGCATGACAACTGAAACATATCCATAACTGACCTCTAGATGTATCCAGCCATACACAGGGAATTTCACAGTTCTCAGTACATTTGTGTAAATAAGCTTCACTAATACACACATCTGCAATTGTAGCTATGTCTTCTCTGCTCTTATACCTATTTCTTTTGCACTGTACAACCTGATGCCTAAATAACAATCTATGGCAAACACAACATACAAAATCTGGACCATCTTTTACTTTATCCAAAAACTGCTGCATAACAAAAAGAAATTGCTGTGATTGGTCAGTCATTTGTTTCTTCCTGAGTTTGTTTGCTGCTATAATACGCTCCCTATGATCAATATCTTCATGATACTTTTTTTGACTCATGGCTTTTACTTTCTCCCTGTGTACCTCATTTAATTTATATTTGTTTGTACTCATTTGCTTTACTTTCTCTCTATGACATACATTATTTTCATATTTTGTTGTACTCCTCTCTTTTACTTGCTCCCTATGCTGTACATTAGTTTGATATTTTGTTGTACTCCTCTCTTTTACTTGCTCCCTATGTTTTACATTTGTTTGATATTTTGTTGTACTCTTTTTTTTTACTTGCTCTCTATGTTTTACATTTGTTTGATATTTTGTTGTACTCCTCTCTTTTACTTGCTCCCTATGTTTTACATTGGTTTGATATTTTGTTGTACTCCTCTCTTTTACTTGCTCTCTATGACAAACATTATTTTCATATTTTGTTTTACTCCTTTCTTTTACTTGCTCTCTATGATTTACATTTGTTTGATATTTTATTTTACTTCTCTCTTTTACTTGCTCCCTATGCTTGACATTTTCTCTATATGTTTGTATACTCCTTTGTCTAAGATTCTTGCAATACAACACATCTTCTCTATATGTCTTTTTGATTCTGTATTTAGTTGCTTCACTAAACATTACATTTTTTTCATATGCACTTTTCCACTGAACATTCTTTTTATTTTTCAGATACTTAGAAAAACAATAATTACTTTTCCTATTGCCTAATGCCTGTCCTTTTGAGACATTGTTTCCTACTCCATCCAAAGACAAACTATTGACACCAGCAACATTAATTTCTATTGCACTATGTTGTCTGAAATTGTATCTTTTAGAACTGATTACATTAACTTTACAGTAACCATAGCAAATCTGTACTTGAGGTCGTTGTACACAAACAACAGTCTCATAATGGTTACCACTACAGTTTTCCAAGTACACTCCCTGATTAGTCAACAAGGTTTTATTGCAAGAATATTCAAACCAGCGATCATTACAATAGGTAAAGATATTTACCCCCAAATAATCAGCGGTTGCTTGAATCTCCAATTCTGTAGCCCAATTGCCAACATAACGCATTTTGGAAATTGTGAGATATTCACTCATTGACGAATACTCACTCCTCAAAAGCTTTTCATACTCTACAGAATTAGTTTGCAAAAGCTTCACAACTGCAAATCTAAGTTTTTGGTGATACTTCTGTGTACCACTGACAGCTTTACTCACTGCTCTAAAGAAACAATTACCATCTTCTTTTATTTTGTCATTGTGGCATGGAACACCTAAGGCACCAACTTCTTTATGAACTACCTCCAATTTTTCTGACTCTATGTTCAACTGGGAACACAGAGCTTGTGAAACATCATAAGAAACAGGGTTGAAAACAAACTCTCTATTTGTAACAGCACTGACAAAAACAACATCAGCTTCTGTGTTATCCGTCCTTTTTAGCCTCTTTGAAGAATAAGTCTTTCTTGCCATAAGACGTTTAACACCTCCCTGACAATTAGGAGCACCAAATGTTGGTACAAAAGAGCATTCCTGACTGCTGTCAGAGTCACTCTCTACGCTGTCTGAAGATGAAGACACAACTAACAAATCCTTCACTACTGGCCTTTTCTGAATGCAATGAACACCTGCAATTTCAAACAACTTTCGCCCTTTTGTGAGGCCCCTTCCCAATTTGCATATGTGTTCACACACATGGTCAAGACTATTGTAATACACTACTACAGTGGCACCATTTCCATCAATCATGCCAGTAACACTGCGCGCATGTGAGTCAAAAAAAGCAAAACGGTTACCTTCACTAATAATAGCACATGTAGTGCTGGCTAAAGTTAGAAAGCATGTCTGATATTCCACGAACATCTGTTGTAATCCATGCTTTAAAGGTGTAAACACCCCTGTCGAAATTAACTCTCCATCTACAACATCAACATCACCTGTTACATAGTCACCATATTTAAACTCAAAGTTGTGTCCATAAAAAACATGCTGTTTGGGCAATTCAGGGACACACAAAAAAGTATTTCGACCAGTAATCACCTTGTTTTTTTTCAAAAACGTGTACAGCCTATCACCTGCAACTACAACGTCATCCAAAGTTTTTGTCTGCCACAAGAAAACATTGTTAATGCTATGTTTTGCAATTGCTGCTAAACTTATAGCCATACACTGACGACCACCATTTTCAAAACGAGCATCTGCCTGATGAAATGAACCCCTGACAGACCTGACTACATTTTCACAAGTGGAAAAACAACTATCCTCACTACCACTTTCAACATCAACAATGCTATCTGTAACTGCCACTGCAGCACAGTCCTCATCTTCACTGGCCTCCACAGTAATGCTGCTAATAGCATAACACTTTGGCTCTAACACATGAATCATTCTAATCATATGAAGCATCATATCATATAAACATGTGTTAAAAACAACTGCTGATCTACCAGTTTTAGAAGGCAAGCCTGATGCATCACATGTGCCACAGTTAACAATCACAAAATAATCCTTATGCTGAAAAACTGCACTAACCAAACCATGCAGATTCACCAAGCACATACCATCATCCAACAATACTTGTTTCATGCTGGAAAAGAAAGACTCTTCTTTCATGCTACCAAAATCATTGTATGTTGGCACACCCAGCTCTACAATCCACTCTCTGCCAAACATACTGTGACGCTGTCTCAATTTATCTCCACAAACAATTCTCTCACTTCCCTTCAACATATCTAAGGCTAGCTTGCTTCCTTCAACACATACATCATCTATATCTGTCTGCTTCCATGTACACACAGGAGCAATCACATGTTTGATTGCAGCCACTATACTACACGCTGTCAATGCATTTACATCATGTGCCAAAGTTGCAGTCCTCACATGACTACCACAAACAAGAGGCGCTGGCACTTTGACACACACACACGGTTTACAAAAAACGTCAGTCTTACTTTGGTTGGACACATGAGTGCTCAACGCAGCATCCACCTCCTCAGACACATCCACTGGTGCTGTCCTTGAAGGTAGTTGCTTGGAAGATGTGGTCACAAGAAGTTCAGCAGCATCCACCTAAATAAAAAAAACCTTGAATGAATATCAAATGCACATATTTTCTCTCTCTCACACAATTAATGTCACAAAATAATATGTTTAATGATCAGAAGCATACTAAACTTATATTTACATTACATTTCTTCAATAAATACTTATCATTACAAGTCTCTATAATGACACTTTGCAGTGTGAAAGAAAAATATACCAACCTCTTCCCTGACGAGCACATCTGCAGTCTTGCTAAGTGATCTCCTGGAACACACCCGCACAGCACTAGGACCTGGCTCCACCTGCAACAACATTTTAACAGTTAACTAAAAGAAACATGTATGTTCAGTTTTCAGTGATCATATACATCATTGCTTCTTTGCAATTGTAAACTGTACAGAACAAACTTATCTCTGTAATAATACACAGATGAAACATTTTACCTGCTGCTGTGGCACCATCTTGTTGGACACTGCACGCCTCTCCTTTGTCTTCACATGTGGTTTCTACAATAAAACAAATGTTTTTGTTGTTGTTATGCCCATTTTAAATAACACCAGATCATACATAACCAAATACCTGCAATGTGCAAGTATTATACCTGTCTGTGACTTGAACCAGCTGTGCTGGATGGAGGACAAGCAGGGGGTGACGTAGGAACATCGTCCTCCTCCTCATCCAACAGAACAGCAAACCTGCCACGAGTCATCGGGATGGAACAGGACTGAGGAAGTCCCTCTGACAGCTTCCTCTGTAAACAAGTAAAAAGTACATGTTACACAACTGGACCCCTTTACTGTTGAGTAGGCAAAACAAAACAATTCAAATAATCACAGCACAAAGTTACATGAAATTATGTTTTACCTTTCGTCCAACCCGAGTCCACTCAAAAGGGTCGACTGGTGGCCGTGGTTTGCTGACCTCTCCTTTCACAACCACCTTTGGAGAGAATCTGGCCTGGTATATCTTGGGTGGGGTTGGTGGTTTTGTGACTGGTGGCTGAAGTACCTACAAAAACAATATTCAGAAACAATGTCATTTATTAAACCCGACACAACAATGAATAAATGCTTTATGTAAATAATACATTTTACAGTGCATACATCAAAAATATGTATATACATCATTAAAGACAAAACAACAGAGAAACAGCACAACACATAAAAATGTAAAGAGTAATCAAGCCTTACCATGTAGGAAGCAAACCACAGCAACTCTGCCAGGATAGGCATCCCCACAGCATCAGACAGATGGACCTGTAAAAAGATATAAATACAATGAGCTTCATATTGTCTGTCTTTATGTGTACAAAACTTAATTAATATATCAATAATCAATAACAATAAAATCATTATATATTATATTATACAATCAATATAATTCTTTTACATTATACAATGTCATATCATACGCACCCCGTCCTTGCACCACAAATCCAGATTTGTTGGTAGAAAATGCTCAGCAGTGGAGAAGTACTTCACATCTAAAAAAATATCAACAACACCATATTACTAAACACAACAATATATACATTGCATTGTATGTACATTTTACTACAGGTTACACCTAATATAAGCAACATACATAATCAATATATTAAACTATGCATACTGATCATACATACAACAATAAAAATGTGTAAATATTATAATTTTACATACCCAGATCTTTAGCCACACAATGGTACGCCTGACGAAAATGTTGCTGCAGTTCCACACCCTCCAAACGTGGAGGAAAGTCTTGAACTACCACCTTTAAAACACAATTTATCCTCATTACAATTCGATCAAAAATTATGCAGAAATCAGATTTTACACATAAGTTTTCATAACATTGTTAATAGTATTCACTACAAAAGAAAACTCATATGCTTACGTTGTCATGAAGATTGCAGATACTGGTCAGAAGTTTTCTGAAGTCCCTCGAAGCCTTATGGATATTTCCATGCGAAAGGTCGTTGCTTGGTGCCAGGACGCAAATGGCATCAGGCTTCCGTGGCAGAACAGCATGCAGAAACTCCTCCCTCAGATCAGCTGCAACCGCCCCTGGTGTAGACATCACCCCGAAAGACAACCCTCCAGCCGGCATCGAGACAAATCCATCCGCAAGACTTCTGAGATGGGAGTCACCAACAAGCAGAACAAACTAAAAAAAAAAAAACAATTAAAAATTAACCACCATGACAACATAAATATATATTTCATAAATTATATTCATAACATATATATATATATACATATATATGTATGTATATATATAGATTTTTTTTCATCTATTATTAAACCAGTTATACCTTCTTGTCTGATGACTCATCTGGAACAACCAACTTGTGGACACGTTGAGTCACTTCAGACCTCTCCCATGTCAACGTTCTACGGTAGCCAGTACCGCGACCTACAAAAAACCACATACCAGCAAAATATTAACATCTGTCATTTACACATCTCTTCAGACTATGAAATAATATGAAAAACCTGAAAAACATACAAATATAAAATAACAACGTAAAACATAAGTACATACGTGGAGGAGTGGGAGGTCTGGACTGAGGATGAATGATCAGAGGACGTCGCTTCGCCATCCTCTCCTTGGCAGCCAGGACACGCTTGTGGTTCTTTCCACGTGGCATCTATAAACATAGTAACACAACCACATTACATAAAGCTCACATCCATGCAGAATTGAACACAAACTATGTCCATTCCAACAATCAACAACAAAGCATTTGTTGTTACATAACAGGGTACTTAGTACAGCAATAGTATTATAAATTATGACATTAGTAATGTTTAACATACAATATATAATTTTAAATTTATTGTTGTGGTTAAAAGTTTCGCCTGCCACACTTCTTATGCTAACTGTTCACTGGGTTATACATATACTCCTAGAATTGCTGACAATTAGGACCTAAATTTCAGTTTCTGATGTGTACATCTTTGTAGGAGCCTGTGCATCTTCATTTAAATATTAATACCACCAACATCTGGACTCCAGCCATTCAGACAATAGAGGCCAATCACTGGGTCGTTAGCATCCCCCATCAGAGACCAATTGATACCAATCAAATGAAATCACTTTGACTACGTGAACACTTGACCATTGTGATGTAGAAACACGCCTCACATGCACATTCCTTTCATTAAGAATACTATGCTTTAATTAAATGTTTAACTACTCTATCTTACCTCAAACAAGTGACTTAGATGAACTATTTCACTACATTTACTTTTACAAAACACCACATCTACATCCCAATAACATAGTTGTGCTGAAAGTTTACTGGCTTATCCTTTACCTCTACAACCGCCTGTAATTTGGACCTTCAGTTTCTGATGGTTACATTTTTGTAGGAGCACAAACTGATACAACATACAATTTTGTGTGTGTCTGCTTTTTTGACTGCTATAAAAACTAAAAAAACATCGCCTCAAACAATAAATATGTGTTACACATCATCACAATGCAGAGAAAAAACCAATGGCTGCATTTGACGCCATCGCACACATACAGTATTGGAAGCAACCTCTTTACAACAGACACAACATACACACACAAAATCATAGCTCTTATCATTTTGTGCTCCTACAAAAAGACACACACCATAAATGGAAAGTTAACTCATAGTTGCAAAACATTCAAACTAATCACAACTGCACAATCTGGCTAACCCCTGTTTCTGAACACATAATACAAAAGATTAAGGCATGAAAACACCACAGACTGCACATAAAGGTACAGGACAACCTACCAAACGTTCAGCACAACAATTCTGAGGCTTTGTGTAATTTTAGCAAAACAACAATAAAAGTAAAAATATATATGGTACATTATACTTCACTAATACCACAATTACAACCAAAGCAGTACAAACCCTGTTACACTAAGCCCTTTAGAAATACAATTAATACATCATGTTGTTCTACACACATCATCATTTTCAACACCACAAAAATTACACAAGAAAAATCACTTACCCTGATAATAGGAAAACCAAACACGTAGCAAAAAGACAAAAATAGGAGAAAAATATGGGTAGAATAATATCCTTTGGTCAAGTAAACACACAAATCCTCACAAACCGTGAAACATAAAGTCTCTGGTCAGTAATGAAATGTGTGGAGCCCCTCAGAGTAATTTCCAAGAGACAAAGTCATGATTCCTGACCTGAGTATTTATAAACTTCTGAAGGGGCGTGGCCAGAGCACACAGTCCACCAATCATAAGCACATTACAGGAAAGTGGGCAGGTCAATACTGCATAATTCTATTAAAATTTAAGCTAGAAAAACGCCACAAAAACTAGAATTAATTTTACATTATTTCCATGCTAGTTTCTGTGGTCTCAGTTTCCAATTTAACTGTTGCTTCACTCATAAGTTTACCTTGTCAGATCACATCTTCTACTGACCTGCTGCTGTGTTTCCTTCATCAATGCTCCGCCATGTTTCTGCTATATTTTCTTACAAACTTTTCAAGATTTCACAATAAAATTTGCCTTAAAATGTTTC
Source organism: Dascyllus trimaculatus (assembly GCA_024666655.1). Lineage (NCBI taxonomy): Eukaryota > Metazoa > Chordata > Actinopteri > Pomacentridae > Dascyllus > Dascyllus trimaculatus. The sequence continues at coordinate 10,403 of JAMOIN010000846.1, forward strand.
TCCATTTGAACAAACATTCTACCACATTTATTTAACAACAACAAAAAATGCATCTTAACGACAGACTTTTCTGTGTAAACAAACTAACCTGCTTATTACTTAAACCAATGTATAAAAGCACACAGTTACACTATTTCACACTGAATATATCCACTCAAAATCCGACATGGATTCACATACACAGTCAAACACCACATGAATATGTCTGTTATCTAATCTTTTGCCTGTGATCATACTACAACTGATCAAACATCAATTGTAACATTAATTACTCAATTAATATATGTCTCAGAAACTATCACATCATTAACATTAAATTCCTTTTCGTTTTGGTCGTTTTTTTGGAGTTTGGTTTTTGGTTTGTAATTTCCTTTATTGTAACTGTATGTGTGTTTATTGTACACTCCTACCTAGAAATCCTGTTCAAAATTATCACCTTTAATTTTATTGTGCAGCTGTTACAAAAATACGCCTGCACTGATTGTCAAAATATATTCATCACACACATTTAACTGATATTCAAGTCATCAGTCCATTACAGAGCAGTACTTTTCACCATAACATGTTTAATATGTCTTAGTAGACTGCATTACAACTCATTTCAACTGAACAACTATAGATTAAAGATTATTATACAAACAAAATGTAATTGACAAGAAAGTTCTCTCTCATGTGTAAAAGAAATACTTTTAAGCTGCAGCTCCGACTTAAACACACTTAAAAACCAGTCTCTTGATCTCTGTTAACTCTAAATAAGATTTTAATTTGGTTAAAGTGCCTGACATAAACAAAACCTGACTTTGCCCTCATCACCTCACCTATACTTCTTCATTTCCATATGGATACCACCAACATCTGCACTCCAACAATTAAGACAACAGAAACCAATCAGTGGATCGTTGGCATCCCCATCACAAACCAATACATAACAATCATGTAAAACCACTTTGACCACCTGAACAAATAACCTCAGTGTAAAGAAACCCACTCAAAAGAACTTTCTTCTCCTTACTAAATATCACACCTTGATTAAGTGCTAAATCTAGACTCTACCTTACATAACTCAACTGATTTCTATTAACTATTTCATTCTATTTACTTTAACATACAGATACTGTCTTCTATTGTTATTGGTACAGACTACATTTAAGTAGCAGGAAGTATTGCGTAAAGACCCTATGCATGCTGCAATCTACCTCAAACTTTAAATGTGTGATCAGATTACAGCCCTGATGATTTCCATAGACCAATATACAGTCACAGTGATAGAACCACCTGTTGGATGGACAGTAAGTACTGCAAAAACACTCTGTAATAATCCAATCTACCAGAAATTTGACCTGTGTGTTCTGAATCCAGCCCTCGTTGCATTCATGAGCCTAAATGCGCTCCCCATCGCAGCATCGCCTGACGGACGTGCTTGGGGTCGCCGACCAGCAAGGGGTGCGAGGACCCGTTCATCGCTGCTTGCAGCTTTAATTATTATTATTAGGGTCCGAGCACCGAATGGTGCGAAGACCCTATTGGAATGCTAGAGATTATTATTATTATTTTACCGCCAAATGAATTGCTTTTTTGAGGGCCTAAACATGCACCGATTCGCGTCAAAATCTGCACACACATCAGGACCGGCGAAAAATTTGATATTTTATGGGGTCTGTGTATGTGTGTCCCAAAATGGCTCCATAGCGCCCCCTGCAAAATTTAAAAAAGTGGTATTAGACTAACTGGAAGGACATTTCATCTACAGCTACAAAATTCTGCAGGCATATTCAGCACATCAGGAAAGACAAAAAAGTCAATCACAGCCATGCTCTAAACCCAACAGGAAGTGACATATCTTGCGTTAACTGTGAAAAATCTGTGATGAACTCCTCCTAGGCGGTTAGTCTTAGAGACCTGAAATTTGGTCCGTACATACAACAGACCATCCTGATGAAAAGTTATAAAAGTCTTCTATGTCGGTCAAAGGGTGTGGCCATGGCAGCCCCCCGAAATACTGATCCTTCGCCATGCAACAGGAAGTGCAGGTCTAACTCTCTGAACATGCTCCAATCTGAATGAAACTTTACATGTTTGATCACAGACCTGAGCTGATGTCATCCATATGATAATATTCACTCACAGTCATAGCGCCACCTTGTGGCAACAGGAGTTTTGCTTTATTTAATACTTTTATGTACTGTTGTCAACCCGTTGTCCAGATTCACCTCAGACCTGCTGACATAAGCCTGAACACATTGATGGTGAATCACAGAGATGTGAAGATTTTGGCATTTTATAAAACGCTGTTGCCGTGGCAACGCAAAGTTGATATGAAAAACAACTTGCCTTTGACAGCTCAAGAATTATCCAAACATCACCAAAATTTGCACACACATCACCACCAGGGAAAGGAAGAAAACTGTATGCATCTCAGCACAGCACCTGCAATAGCGCCCCCTACAGCATTTTTAACAAACAGCCCCCGCAGTACATTTAACCTACGTCCACAAAATTTGGGGGACATATAGAACACATCAGGACGCACAAAAAATCCTCTTGGAGCCATGCCCTAAACCCAACAGGAAGTCCGCCATTTTGAATTAATTGGACAAATTTGGACGAATGTTGTTCATTTTTGAGAACTATCTCCTCCTAGGGGATAAGTCATGCAGACCTCAAATTTGACCAGTATATACACCAGGACATTATGATCAAAAGTTATAAAAAGCTTCCTCCAGTGTCAAAGGGCGTGGCCATAGCGACCCCCTGAAGTTTGATCTTTCGCCATGAAATATCAACTGCTGTGTAAATATCTTCTGCTTGCCCCAATCTGCCTCAAACTTTACATGTTTAATCACACTCCTGCCCTGACCACATCCATGTGCCAAAATACATTCACAGCTTGTGGCATAGCGCCCCCTGCAGCATTTTAAAAAATTGCCGACTCATCAAATTTAACCTACGTCTACAAAATTTGGCATGCATATTTAGCACATCAGTGTGAACAAAAAAGTCTCTTGGAGCCATTCTCTAAACCCAACAGGAAGTCGGCCATTTGGATTTCAATGTGGGATTTTTGCTGTTTTTGGTCATTTTCAGAAATTAATTGCTCACGGACAAGAAATCCAAAACATCTGAAATTGTGACAATACATAGAACACATCTTCAGGTTGAAAATATGTGAAAGTGGTATGCCACACCCAAAAGGCGTGGCCATGGCGGCCGACTGAACTTTGATGCTTCGCCAAAGAGGAGGAATTCTTGTTAAATCCCCTGTATATGCTGCTATCTGCCTCAAACTTTAAATGTGTGATCAGGTTACAGCCCTGATGATTTCCATACACCAATATACAGTCGCAGTGATAGCGCCCCCTGTTGGATGGAGAGTAAGTGCTGCATGAACAGTCTGTAAAAATCCAATCTGGCAGAAATTTGACCTGTGTGTTCAGAATCCAGCCCTTGTTGCATTCATGGGCCTAAATGCGCTCCCGGTCGCAGCATCGCCTGACGGACGTGCTTGGGGTCGCCGACCAGCAAGGGGTGCGAGGACCCATTCATCGCTGCTTGCAGCTTTAATTATTATTATTATTTTACCGCCAAATGAATTGCTTTTTTGAGGGCCTAAACATGCACCGATTCGCGTCAAAATCTGCACACACATCAGGACCGGTGAAAAATTTAATATTTTATAGGGTCTGTGTATGTGTGTCCCAAAATGGCTCCATAGCGCCCCCTGCAAAATTTTAAAAAGTGCTATTAGACTAACTGGAAGGACATTTCATCGACGGATACAAAATTTGGCAGGCATGTTCAGCACATCAGGAGAGACATAAAAGTCAATCATAGCCATGCTCTAAACCCAACAGGAAGTGACATATCTTGCGTTAACTGTGAAAAATCTGTGATGAACTCCTCCTAGGGGGTAAGTCTTAGAGACCTGAAATTTGTTCTGTACATACAACCGACCTTCCTGATGAAAAGTTATAAAAGTCTTCTATGTCGGTCAAAGGGTGTGGCCATGGCAGCCCCCCCGAAATACTGATCCTTCGCCATGCAACAGGAAGTGCAGGTCTAACTCTCTGAACATGCTCCAATCTGAATGAAACTTTACATGTATGATCACAGACCTGAGCTGATGTCATCCATATGATAATATTCACTCACAGTCATAGCGCCACCTTGTGGCAACAGGATTTTTGCTTTTTTAATACTTTTATGTACTGTTGTCAACCTGTTGTCCAGATTCACCTCAGACATTCTGACATAAGCCTGAACACATTGATGATGAATCACAGAGACAATGGTGACGTTTCATCGACGGGCGTGTCTGTGGCACCGTGGCGAATTTTGATGTTTCGCCATGAAAATTCAAGGGTCTATATCTCAGCTGAACAAGAACCTATCTGCTCCAAACTTCACATTCAGAATGACATGTACAGTCTGAAGACATCCACACTAAAAAATTTTGAAATAGTCATAGCGCCACCAACTGGCAACAGGATGTTTTGGAATTACATTTGCTCATCCCATTGCCCTAAACTTGGTCAAATAATTCTGAAAATTGGTGTGATGAGTCTTCACACCATGATCATGGCACAGTGTGAAGACTTTGCCATTTCATGAAATGCTGTTGCCGTGGCAACGCAAAGTTGATATGAAAACAACCTGCCTTTGACAGCATTAGAATTATCAAAACATCACCAAAATTTGCACACACATCACCACCAGCTGAAGGAAGAAAACTGTATGCATCTCAGCACAGCACGTGTTATAGCGCCCCCTACAGCATTTTTAACAAACAGCCCCTGCAGTACATTTAACCTACGTCCACAAAATTTGGGGGACATATAGAACACATCAGGACGCACAAAAAATCCTCTTGGAGCCACGCCCTAAACCCAACAGGAAGTCCGCCATTTTGAATTAATTGGACAAATTTGGACGAATGTTGTTCATTTTTGAGAACTATCTCCTCCTAGGGGATAAGTCATGCAGACCTCAAATTTTACCAGTATATACACCAGGACATTATGATCAAAAGTTATAAAAAGCTTCCTCCAATGTCAAAGGGCGTGGCCATAGCAACCCCCTGAAGTTTGATGCTTCGCCATGAAACATCAACTGCTGTGTAAATATCCTCTGCTTGCTCCAATCTGCCTCAAACCTTGCATGTTTAATCACACTCCTGCCCTGACCACATCCATGTGCCAAAATACATTCACAGCTTGTGGCATAGCGCCCCCTGCAGCATTTTAAAAAATGGCCCACTCATCAAATTTAACCTACGTCTACAAAATTTGGCATGCATATGTAACACATCAGTGTGAACAAAAAAGTCTCTTGGAGCCATTCTCTAAGCCCAACAGGAAGTCGGCCATTTTGATTTCAATGTGGATTTTTGCTGTTTTTGCTCATTTTCAGAAATTAATTGCTCACAGACGATAACTCCAAAACATCTGAAATTGTGCCCATATATGGAACACATCTTCAGGTTGAAAATATGTGAAAATCATACGCCAAACCCAAAGGGCGTGGCCATGGCGGCCGACTGAACTTTGATGCTTCGCCAGAAAGGAGGAAGTCTTGTTAAATCCCCTGTATGTGCTGCTATCTGCCTCAAACTTTAAATGTGTGATCAGGTTACGGCCCTGATGATTTCCATACACCAATATACAGTCGCAGTGATAGCGCCACCTGTTGGATGGACAGTAAGTGCTGCATAAACAGTCTGTAATAATCCAAACTGCCAGAAATTTGACCTGTGTGTTCAGAATCCAGCCCTGGTTGCATTCATGGGCCTAAATGCGCTCCCGGTCGCAGCATGGCCTGACGGACGTGCTTGGGGTCGCCGACCAGCAAGGGGTGTGAGGACCCGTTCATCGCTGCTTGCAGCTTTAATGTTATTATTGTTATTATTAGGGTCCGAGCACCGAATGGTGCGAAGACCCTATTGGAATGCTAGAGATTATTATTATTATTAGGGTCCGAGCACCGAATGGTGCGAAGACCCTATTGTAATGCTAGAGATTATTATTATTATTATTATTATTATTATTATTATTATTTTACCGCCAAATGAATTGCTTTTTTGAGGGCTTAAACATGCACCGATTTGCGTCAAAATCTGCACACACATCAGGACCGGTGAAAAATTTGATATTTTATGGGGTCTGTGCATGTGTGTCCCAAAATGGCTCCATAGCGCCCCCTGCAAAATTTTAAAAAGTGGTATTAGACTAACTGGAAGGACATTTGATCTACAGCTACAAAATTTGGCCAGCATATTCAGCACATCAGGAAAGACAAAAAAGTCAATCATAGCCATGCTCTAAACCCAACAGGAAGTGACATATCTTGCGTTAACTGTGAAAAATCTGTGATGAACTCCTCCTCGGGGGTAAGTCTTAGAGACCTGAAATTTGGTCTGTACATACATCAGACCTTCCTGATGAAAAGTTATCAAAGTCTTCTATGTCGGTCAAAGGGTGTGGCCATGGCAGCCCCCCCGAATTACTGATCCTTCGCCATGCAACAGGAAGTGCTGGTCTAACTCTCTGAACATGCTCCAATCTGAATGAAACTTTACATGTAGGATCACAGACCTGGGCTGATGTCATCCATATGATAATATTCATTCACAGTCATAGCGCCACCTTGTGGCAACAGGATTTCTGCTTTTTTAATACTTTTATGTACTGTTGTCAACCCGTTGTCCAGATTCACCTCAGACCTTCTGACATAAGCCTGAACACATTGATGATGAATCACAGAGACAATGGTGACGTGTCATCGAAGGGCGTGTCTGTGGCACCGTGGCGAATTTTGATGTTTCGCCATGAAAATTCAAGGGTCTATATCTCAGCTGAACAAGAACCTATCTGCTCCAAACTTCATATCCAGAATGTCATGTCCAGTCTGAAGACATCCACACTAAAAAAATTTGAAATAGTCATAGCGCCACCAACTGGCAACAGGATGTTTTGGAATTACATTTGCCCATCCCATTGCCCTAAACTTGGTCAAATAATTCTGAGAATTGGTGTGATGAGTCTTCACGCCATGATCATGGCACAGTGTGAAGATTTTGGCATTTTATAAAACGCTGTTGCCGTGGCAACGCAAAGTTGATATGAAAAACAACCTGCCTTTGACAGCATTAGAATTATCAAAACATCACCAAAATTTGCACACACATCACCACCAGCTGAAGGAAGTAAACTGTATGCATCTCAGCACAGCACGTGTTATAGCGCCCCCTACAGCATTTTTAACAAACAGCCCCTGCAGTACATTTAACCTACGTCCACAAAATTTGGGGGACATATAGAACACATCAGGACGCACAAAAAATCCTCTTGGAGCCACGCCCTAAACCCAACAGGAAGTCCGCCATTTTGAATTAATTGGACAAATTTTGACCCATGTTGTTCATTTTTGAGAACTATCTCCTCCTAGGGGATAACTCGCGCAGACCTCAAATTTGACCAGTATATACACCAGGACATTATGATCAAAAGTTATAAAAAGATTCTTTCAAGGTCAAAGGGTTTGGCCATAGCGACCCCCTGAAGTTTGATCTTTCGCCATGAAATATCA
>JAMOIN010001916.1:0-17971 GCA_024666655.1 Dascyllus trimaculatus
TGAAGGAGGAACTGCAGGAGTTTCAAAGGGGACAAGTCCAGTAAATGACTGAGGACTGAACTTGTGTGACTCAGTACAGTAACTTCAGTGTGTTTTTAAAATCAGAATGTAATATTTTAGTGCCAGGGAGAAGCAGTCTCCTTATAATATAGGAGAAGTTGGACTAATAGGATGGTGGAGTTCAAGGTATCTGACTCCATAACCAGTGAGGAGGAGCAAAGGCCTCCTCCTTTGGAGGTCTGTTTCCTTCATAATATTGTTCTTGTTGTGTTCAGGGAGTCTACTGTCTCATTAGGATCTATAAATAAGCACAACAGGCTCACATCGTTTAAAGAGTTTCCTTAGACAGGAATGGTCTCAGCAACCCAGCAAAGAGGAGTAAGGTGTTGGCAAAAATGAAAAGAAAAGCACAAATCATATTTCTACAGGAGACCCATAAGTCTGGTCAACAACACGACAAGATGAGTAAGTCTGGGTCCTCCAAGTCCTGTTTCTGTTCTGTAAGAACAGTGGGAAAAGAGGAGCCGCCACTCTTATTTCTAACTGTTAGTTTGACTTCATTAAGGAGAAGGGAGATGAAGAGGGCAGATATATCATTACAAAAGACAAGACTGATAATACAGTGGTCACATTCTACATGTTTATGCTCCACCACAGAGCCAGAGGAGTTTCTGTAGAGAACTATTTGACACGATAACCTCAGAATCTGAGGGTCTCTTAGTTTGTGTGGGCGACTGGAACATGGCTCTAAATGATTCTGTTGACACAACAAGCACAAAGAAACCGACCCGTTAAATCAAAAGATCTCAATCCGTCAGTTAGAGAAGCAGGTTTGTTCGATGTCTGGAGGAGCCTCCATACAAGAGGAGAAGGTTTCACTCACTACTCAGCCACTCACCATTCAACAACAGACCAAAGGACTGCTTGGACAGTTCAGGGAGCTGAGAGAGCAAATGGACAACAACTTAAAAGATGAATTAGAAAAGAAACTGAGATTTGCTAAACAGACATTTTATGAGTCGGGACCGAAGGCAGCAAACACTTTAACAAAAGGCTGAAGGTCCCAACAAAATAAACCTGCAGTACACAGCATTAAAACCCCTGAATCTAACAGATGGACCCAGGATCCAGATGAAATCCACCAAACATTTACAAATTACTATGAATCATGAAACTCACAACCTGAAACGGCTGAGGAAGAAAAACCAGGACCCAGATCTCCCATCCAGAGGAAGCAGGGCTGGTCCTGAGTATACGAATATTCATTCGTTGTGGTATTAAGATCATAATTTAGATATTCCAATAGTTGAGTGCGCCACCGTGGGGCGGCACCAAGGATCTAGAACTCCACCAAGGTTCTAGAACTCCACCGAGGTTCTAGAACTCCACCGTGGTTCTAGAACTCCACCAAGGTTCTAGAACTCCACCGAGGTTCTAGAACTCCACCGAGGTTCTAGAACTCCACCGAGGTTCTAGAACTCCACCGTGGTTCTAGAACTCCACCAAGGTTCTAGAACTCCACCGAGGTTCTAGAACTCCACCGAGGCTCTAGAACTCCACCGTGGTTCTAGAACTCCACCGTGGTTCTAGAACTCCACCGAGGCTCTAGAACTCCACCGTGGTTCTAGAACTCCACCGAGGTTCTAGAACTCCACCGAGGCTCTAGAACTCCACCGAGGCTCTAGAACTCCACCGAGGCTCTAGAACTCCACCGAGGATCTAGGACTCCACCGTGGTTCTAGTACGAGGACCTGCCAACTCCGGTGTCAATGTTAGACTATGGCAAGATGCCAGGTTATAAAGTGAACGGTAACAAAACACACATCCTTCCTTTAAATTATAAAGCAGCAAAGAAATCAGACAGATCTACAAACTAAAGTGTGAAGCACCGTCTATAAACATTTGGGAGTGTTTCTAACACAAGATCTGAGTAAACTGTACAAAGTGAATTACAACACTAGAAACAAACATGTACAGAAAGACATGGCTAAATGGTTCCACTGCAGCTCAGAACAAACACTGTGGAAACACAAACATCCTGACTGGATCTGTGGAGATCAGACTGCTGAAGCATCACTTTCACATCAGCTTTACATTCAGACACACAGCAGGACTGTGGATTCTGTCCTCCATCTTGGAACCCTGCAGTCAGCTGATCAGAGGATTTCTAAAGACACAATTATTACTGACACTGATAACTAATAACACTGATGTGAACACTGGGATGTGCAGGTTTGTGATCCACCATCAATGGTTATTATTCTACCTGCTGATATGAAGGAACATGATGATGATCACAGTTAATCAGCACTAATGACTCCACGTATTCATTTAGACACAAATGTCATCAAGTCAAGAAGGAAAACCTCCAGATGTAGAACATCAGCACCAACATGAACCTGAAGCAGGATCTAACTGAACTGTTAACAGCTGGACTCTGACCTGAGAGTCTCCAGTTTACAGTCTGGATCCTTCAGTCCAGCACAAAGACTCTTCACTCCTGAATCCTTCAGCTTGTTGTAGCTCATGTCCAGATCTCTCAGACTGGAGGACGGAGAGCTGAGGACTGAGACTAGAGCTTCACAGCTTCTCTTTGAGAGGTTACAGCTACTCATCCTGAGGGAGAATTAACAATAAACACAAACTTAATGTTTCAATCATCATGTACAACATTAAACATGTTGGAAATAGTTGATGAATCCACCTACTGAGCTTTGGTGGAGGCTTTGACCACCGGCAGCAGCCTCAGAAGAGCCTCCTCTGGACCAGAGTATTTCTTCAGGTCAAACTCGTCCAGATCTTCTCCTGATGACAGTAAGATGTAGACCAGAGCCGACCACTGAGCAGGAGACAGTTTATCTGTGGACAGACGTCCTGATCTCAGGAACTGTTGGACCTCCTTCACTAGAGAAACATCCTTCAGTTCATTCAGACAGTGGAACAGGTTGATGCTTCTCTCTGCAGATATGTTCTTCCTGATCTTCTCCTTGATGTACTCGACTGTTTCCTGATTGGTCTGTGAGCTACTTCCTGTCTGTGTCAGCAGGCCTCCTAGTTTCTCCTGATTGGTCGGCAGTGACAGACCCAGGAGGAAGCGCAAGAACAGGTCCAGGTGTCCGTTTGGACTCTGTAAGGCCTTGTTCACAGCTCTCTGGTAGAAACCTGTTGTTGGATCAACTTTCTTTCTGAACAGTTCAGGCCACCAGGATGTTGTTTGTTGTTTTTCCAGCAGGTTGGTTCCAGAGTTGATGAAGGTCTGATGGACATGAAGAGCAGCCAGAAACTCCTGAACGCTCAGATGGATGAAGCAGAACACAGTGTTCACGTACAGACTACTCTCCTTTTTAAAGATCTGTGTGAACACTCCTGAGTACTTTGAGGCTGTTCTCATGTTGATGCCACACTCTGTCAGGTCGGACTCATAGAAGATCAGCTTTCCTTTCTGCAGCTGATTAAAAGCCAGTTTTCCCAGAGACTCAATCATCCTCCTGCTGTCTGGACTCCAGTGTGGATCTCTCTCTTTTCCTCCATCATACTTGACCTTCTTGGCTTTGGCCTGAACCACCAGGTAGTGGATGTACATCTCAGTCAGGGTGCTGGGCAGCTCTCCTCCCTCTCTGCTTCCCAGCAGCTTCTCCACAACTGTAGCAGTGATCCAGCAGAACACTGGGATGTGGCACATGATGTGGAGGCTTCGTGATGTCTTCACGTGGGAGATGATCCTGCTGGCCTGCTGCTCATCTCTGGATCTCTTCCTGAAGTACTCCTCCTTCTGTGGGTCGCTGAACCCTCTGACCTCCGTCACCATGTCCACACAGTCATCAGGGATCTGATTGGCCGCTGCAGGTCGTGTGGTTATCCAGAGGCGAGCAGAGGGAAGCAGCTTTTTATTCCTGATCAGGTTTGTCAGCAGCACATCCACTGAGGTGGACTCTGTCACATCAGTCAGGATCTTCTTGTTGTGGAAGTCCAGAGGAAGGCGACACTCATCCAGACCATCAAAGATCAACACAACCTGGAAGCGTTCAAACCTGCAGATTCCTGCTTCTTTGATTTCACTGAAGTAGTGATGAACAAGTTCCACCAAGCTGAACTTTCTCTTTTTGAGTAAATTCAGCTCTCTGAAAGTGAATGGGAACATGAAGTGGATGTCCTGGTTGGTTTTGTCTTCAGCCCAGTCCAGAGTGAACTTCTGTGTTAACACTGTCTTCCCGATGCCAGCCACTCCCTTTGTCATCACTCTTCTGATTGGTCCATTTCTTCCAGGTGAGCCTTTAAAGATGTCTTCTTGTCTGATGCTTGTTTCTTCTCTGTTTGTTTTCCTGGATGCTGCTTCAATCATGCTGACCTCATGTTCATCACTGAGCTCTGCAGTCCGTCCCTCTGTGATGTACAGCTCTGTGTAGATGTCATTCAGGAAGGTTTGTCCTGCTGTAGCCACGCCCTCAGACACAAACTGGAACTTCTTCTTCAGACCACACTTCAGCTTGTCTTGACACTCCCTCAGAATCTCTGAATGAATAAACAACAGAAGACACCAATGAGAAGATGCTGTACAACTATGATGAGACACGTCCTGATCAGAGTGGCGTCTGTTCAGATCCTGGGGGGGACAACTCTGTCCTCATAGAGACTCTGTGGATTCTCAGAGGAGTCTAACTCCCTTCACATCTACAACCAGTTGTGTCTGTGGACTCAGCATCACTAAAACACTGGTTCTCAGACCCTGGAGGACACCAGCTGCACTGTGTTTACGTCACTCACATGGACAAAGTGTGTTTGGGGAAATCTGGCAGCTCTTTGCTGAACTTTCTGAACTCACTGTGACTTTAACTGCATCATGTGCACATAGTTGTTGATGTTACTGTTGGGTCCAGGTTCCAGTCTCACGTAACCTGGACCCAACATGTGTAACGCCCCCCTCCCCTCGGATGCCGCCGCACGAACCGAATATTCGTCAGTAATTTGACGCAAATATCCGAAGCACAGATTCTGCTACTCTGACCAACCCTACATGGGTCACATGTTGGCTTCTCCACAAAGACCTGACAGATTTAGTCCAGTCTGATCTACATATTATCTGTTCTGCTGCTGTGGATTTCCTTGGTCCTGTGGATGGCTGTTCCACATCTATCATGTTCAGTAATCATTCTAACGTCTACATGTTGTCCTTGATGTCTCTGCTACGTCCCTTTCATCATATTTCTCTGACTTACCTTCAGGTTCTTTGATGCTTTTTGGGATGTTCTCCACCAGATCATTTCTCTGAATCTCCTTCAAAACCTCTACAGCCACTTTAATGGTGTAGATGCAGTAGCTCCTCAACATCTGATCCACTGTGTCCGTCCTGTCTGCTTTCTCCAGTCGACTCCTTGGGATGGCCTCAAAGTTTAGGATCTTCTCACGCAGGAGCCCCTTGAATCTTTTAAACTGCTCGTCTGTCAAATCATCCAAAATCCGATAAAGGACGACTCGAGGTGTTTCTGCCCTGTAAAGATCAAAGAGAAACAATAAATTATACATCAGGACTGATAAACCCACTCAGCAAGACTGAAGCAGGTTAAAGCTTCATTAGCAGGTGAAACTGGTTCATCCTTTCTAACAAACAACAGACCAGCAGGATTCCTGCTTCTAGAATTACAGTTTGAACCTGTGAGCTGCTTTACAACCCACTGACTCAGAAAACTGACAAAGTGAATCCTTCTTAAAGTCCTTCTCTGATCTGATTTTAAACGCCTCGGGATCAACTCGAGGAATCGAGCTGAAAGAGCAGCGATGATAAAATCTCTGTGAGCTCAGAGTTCTAGATGAAGCTTCAACTCTGACTCTGATCAGGAGAAAGAGGAATCCTGGAAGAAAGAGAGACGTCTCTGTTTCATCAAACTCTCTCCTCATTGAGTATGAATCCTTTTTTTAGCACAAGTGTCTTGTGTTTAAATTAACTGACACAAAGTAGAAATGATGATGATGACAAGTCTTCTGACAGGTTGAGAAGTTAAAACTGTGAAGTAAATCAATACTGCATGTAAAAGACAGATGCAGCCAGCAGCTCTGGAAAGTGAAGCCAAGGAAGAAGTGACTAACAGAAGTGTGAACACACCAACACATGCACCTCTTCAATGACACCATGAAGAATTGCAAGAATTGAATTCAAAATCCTTCTGTTCACCTTCAAGTCCATCCATCATCTCGCTCCTCCATACCTCTCCGACCTCATCTCCATCAACACCCCATCCCGCTCCCTCAGATCCTCTTCCTCCATCCACCTCACTGTCCCCTCCGCCCGTCTCAGCACCACGGGGAGCAGAGCCTTCAGCCGCTCTGCTCCCCAGCTTTGGAACTCTCTTCCCCCTCATATCAGAAACTGTGACACCCTCCAAACTTTCAAAACCAAACTCAAAACTCACCTGTTCAGAACTGCTTATTCCGTCTCATCCTAATTTCACTGTTTCACACATCTTTGCTGTTATTTGTTTTATTCTTGTTATTGTTGTTTTTATTGGATAGTTTTTATCATTGTCATTGATTTTTATTCCTTTGTTAAGTGTCCTTGGGTTTCATGAAAGGCACTTTTAAATAAAATGTATTATTATTATTATGAGGCCTGTAGCAGCGCCTCAAAGACGCCACTGTGCTGAAAACCAGCATCAAGGACTAGATTCATGTGGTTAGTGGAGCTTAGAGCAGCAGTGAGTTTATCCAGCTGCTGGTACAACCTCAACTATACACATCTGGTCATTTCACTTCTGATCAGGACTGATGCTGATTAATCATCTAACTCAGATAAAGTGGACAATAATATTAACATGGAACAGATTCATGGCAGCTGCTGTCCTTCAGGTCCTCTGGGTAACTTACTGAGGTTATCAAGGTGTGACAGGCTGTTGTTGATCAGGGAGGAGGCTCACCTGGAGTCTGTTCATGCAATAAAACTGGGATATGTTCTTTGATGTGTTCATAGATAAAGGCAGCAGCATTTCTCCCTCCTGCTCAGTGAACCATCTTCAGGTCAGTTTACAGCAGAAACACTTCCTTACTTTGTGTCTGAGGGTCCAGGTTCTTCACTGGAGTCTGGAGGATCTTTGGATCGGTCCCTCTTCATAGACAGACGGCTGGAGGATGGAGGCTCTGCTCCGTCCTCATCACCCATCTTCATCACTCAGTCTAAGAGTCAAACCAGCAACACTGACTGTGACACACAACATGAGAATCAGAACAAACGAGTCTGTAAAGAGTCACAGTTCAATGAAATGAAACACAGAGAGTCCAGAGAGGAACAAAGCCAGTCAACAGTCCACCTGGTAAATGAACAGATCCTCATCGTCTGTTCAGTCCACAGAGACTCAGAAGACCAATTCACACTGTTCATGTCGTCTTGTACTATTTTCAGTTGTCCAAAACTGAAGTAAACTAAGACAACTAGAAAACAGGGTGCTGGAAATCAGCTTGGTCACACAGGAGCAGAGAATCTGTTCCTCATCAGGCTCTCAGTCCTTTAAATGGAGATCATATTTTGACCTGTCATGCCGATACACACCACGCTGCCCTTCCCACTTGTTCCTTCTGTGCCCTCCCCTTCCTCCCTTTACTTCTGCCTCCTCTTCCTCTCTCCTTCCTTTCCTAAATGGTCTGCTGGCCCAAGTGCAGCTGATTCCTGACAAAGCTTTCACACTTTCACACTGCAGCAGCTAAACTCAGTCATCATCAACACAACACTCATTAGCATTCAATAAACGATCAAGTTTTAAATTCATGGTTTGCTCCTCGCTCCTAAAATGCTGTTCTGTAGCACAGACGGCTGTTCGACACCCACAGAGCAGCAGAGTCGACACGGTCACAGCTGAAACACTCCACACCAGCCCAACGCCAGGTTAAATTCATTTAACATCACTGATTATTGATACTGATCATCACTCTGGACTGACTACAAACAGATAAGTTCATCTTACCTCAAGTCTGACTGACTCCTCGTCCTTTTCTCCTCAGATCTGCAGGAATCTCACTGGTGACTGGTTTGACTTCAAAATGGTGAATTCCACTGAAAGGTGTGAGTCTCTGTTTCAGGAAAGCAGCTGATCCAGTCTCAACTTGTCAGACACTCAGAGCTGAAAGCAGCTTGAAGTCACACCTTCCTACTGCCCAGACATGCAGACTGACAAACAAACTGTTCCACAGAAACCTGGTTTGAGATGCTGTCAGGTTTTCTCAGGAAATCACACACCTGAGAAACACAATAAACACACCTCCTGACTCCAAACAGGACATCACTGACACTGATTTATTAGTAAAAGGGCTTTAGGACCCAGCAGAGGTCAGGTGATCACGTATAGGTACAGGTGCGCTGAGCATTACTTCCTGTGTCAGCTGTGAACAGTTCACAGAGACAGAAGCCTGTTTCAGACATGTGACAGGATTGTTTTAACATGTGATGAGTGAAATGTAAAGTGTTCCACTGGGTAGGGCTCTCTGCTCCAATCAAACATCACTGATTACATTTCATAGTTCTCACCTTGCTGCCAGCAGTAATTACACACTACTGGTCTGAGGTTCTACAGAACACAACAAAGACATCCCAACATAATAAATCACCACAAAAATTAGAACTGTGAAGATTTAACAGGAAGAAAAGCCCTCAGGGGTAAAAACAACTATATCGATGCTGCAACAACAAAACGTGACCCAGATAAATTCCAGCTGTAGATTCCCGGCACACATTCACATCAGACATGTTGACAGCTGCTGACAAACAAACAGTGATGCATGTATAGAAACAAGTCATTCCACTGACACCACAGAGACACACATGTTTCAGAGGAAGAACGTCTAAGCATGTCTGTGGAGCACCAACAGCTAATATCTGGTGAACCTGGTCGTCTCTCACAAGATCTAATGTCACAGAATCTGATTACAAAGCAGTAAAATCACAGATACCACAATGTGTGACCTCATCTAACGTCCTGGTTTGGTAAAATGATTCAGCATTCATTTTAGAAACAGGATAATTAATCTGCTGCAGTGGCTTAAAAATCCTCACCAGGTCACAGACTCTGATGTGTTGCTTGAATCAAGTCCTGTTAGCTGTCATAGTGGTTTACCTGAGTGAGGGTAGCTGGCTGACAGCGAACTAAGACTGTCTTTCTGACCAAATGTTCTAAAGGGAAACACAACTGACAGCTAATGTAGCTAATAGCTAACTAAACCAAGTGTACTAGACAGTTAGCATAGCTGCCAGCTAACTCCAGCTAGCTGTGGGGATTCCTGCCTTCAACAGATGTTCTGATGCTGATCAGCTGAACAAACGTGTATCTAGTCAACAAGCTGCTCTCTGGTGACAAACACTGACACCAAATGATGGTGTCTCCAACCTGCTGTGATCCAGCCTCATCATCAGTCTACACAGCTCTACATGAATCTACAGTCCTGTCACACAGCAAACTGACTGACACACTGTTCATTTAACTACAGCTGTTCAATGGGCTTTTCTCTGGAAACCACTTTCTACTGTGTGGATTCAACAACCAGCATCACTGATGTGACTGGAAGGTGAACTACTGACAGCATTAAAACACAACAAGCCTCAACAACATTAGCAGGAGTCAACAACTGTGGAGCGAGTCACCATGTCAGACTGTAGACCACCGATATTCAAGTCCAGTCACTTGTTCAACACAAATGTCATTATTATAACACACACATCAATTTACTGAACAAGTTCAACGATTAAAGTTTACACCCTAAAATATTTTGTAAAATATAAATGTACCAGAATAAATTAAATATTAAGAAAAAAATCCTACAATTAATTCCTTACAAATTACTGACTAATTAAAGTATATTAAAACGTATAATATGATCTAATAATGTTAATGACCAGCCTACATGTGAAGGTTAACATGATAGTGACTGTAGTAACCTGCTAATGGAGATCATTGTGGAGCGTTTCCTACTGACTGAATGGGGTCACAGTAAAGTCTAACTTCTAACCTTCCAGCTGAATCTGGTTTGAACCAGTTCCTTTCCATGTATTTTAACCAGGCTCCACTAAATCAACCATCACTGGGATTCAGCAGCACAAAGCTTGTCCTCAGTCCTCCTGGCTGTAAACCTGCTAACTAGCAGCTAACTAGGTCAAGCTGACTAAGTTGACTGTGAGCTCAGTTAGCTAACAGCTACAATCAATCTCTCACACATTCACTGTGTCTGTGTCCTAAAACTCAGCTGTCAGCAGCACAAACAGCCGCTGTGGCCGCAGTCGGACTGAAGGACGTTAGCTAACGGATGCTAACCCAGCTAACGGAGCTAACGCTTGTTTCCGGCCGTTAGCTAGCTAGCTCGTCATAAAGCCTCCTGAATGAGTCCCGTTTGTCCCAGTCACACTTTACTGAACCTTACTGGAAGAAAACACCATCTTCCTCACCTCACCTCCTTTGGTTCTCCTCCACAAAGCGGCTCCATGTTCCGGTCCTCCTTCTTCTCTTCCCGCCGTTTCTCCGTCGAAGCTTCCAGAAGCCGCCGTTGGCTGCGCTCAGTGCGCCTGCGCACACAGGCCGCTTCACGGACAGGAAGAGGAGCTGCTGGACACAAGATGGCGGACCATGGAGGCAGCTTCACCTCACTGAGATCCAGTGGAGGAGGAAGTACTGAAGCTCAGCACTGAAGTAAAAGTACATATAACCAGCTAAATATATACTTAAGTCAAAGTACAAGTACTACATAACAACCCTACTTTAGTAAAAGTAAATACGTACCTACTTTTAAATGTATTTTAAGTGTTAAAAGTAAAAGTCGTCACACAGTGGGTTGTCTGTTAATGTCCAGGCCTTTATTTCAATAAAACCACAGTATGGGGCTGTGGTACCCTGTTAGGTAACATAGAATCAACAGAACTATAAAACAGAGTGTGAATGGATCACAGAGGGTCGGCATCAGTCCGCTAACCTTTACTATAAACTAAAGTTGTTGCTGCTCAGTCTGACTGATGACAGCTGCACAGGTAGAAGAGCTACTAGCACCACCTGCTTCTTCTAAGATCATCTTTGTGGTGGTGGTACTACATCACAGTACTACAGCAGTACTCCACTGAACACACGACTCGACCTGTTTTCCCTCCATCAACAGTCCAGCAGAACAAATCCTAACATGAGAACAGATGTGGGAGCAGACAGACGTCCACAGGTTCCTTAGAATCCACCTCATCATCATGTTGAACTGCTGCCTCTCATTCTCTCTGCCTGATGAGGCTCCGTCAGTGAACAGCTGCTCTTCTATACTCCCATCCAGACTGTAGGTGGCGCTGTGGCTTTAGTGTGTCTGGAAGAGCAGCGATGGAGCGGCGTGGTGCTGACAGGTGTGGGCTCAGCCTGACCACACCTGTGTGTGTTTCTTCCCCCACCAACACCTGGAGCCGACCCGGATGAAACGGCAGCGCTGAGCGGCTGACGTAGAACAGACCAGCTGGTGTCTGAGACTAATGACGCTCACTCAGGTGTTGGTTTGACCAGCGACAGGTTCAGACGGCTGTCTAGGTGGATGACAGCATGATGAGGACTCATCCAGAGACCTTCTTCCAGGCTGGTCTCTGGTCTCTGGGCCTTGGCCTGTCCACCACCTGGAGAGAAACACTCAGGTGGTCACACACTGTACAGGACAAACACAGTATGACACAGAAACACACCAGAACCAGAACCAGAACCAGCTTCAGTGGCCAAGTTGGTCCACCCAACAAGGAATGGGACTCTGGTGACTGTTTGCTCTCTGGGACCAGGAACCAGACCAGCACTAAGTTCTCCAGGTCAGAGAACCACAGGACAGGAGCAGCATCAGCCTCCCAGTGACAGGGTTCCTGGGTCTCTGGGACCAGGAGAGTCCATCAGGGGAACGGCCTGGGTCTCTGGGACCAGGAGAGTCCATCAGCGGAACAGTCTGGGTCTCTGGGACCAGGAGAGTCCATCAGGGGAACGGCCTGGGTCTCTGGGACCAGGAGAGTCCATCAGGGGAACGGTCTGGGTCTCTGGGACCAGGAGAGTCCATCAGGGGAACGGTCTGGGTCTCTGGGACCAGGAGAGTCCATTAGGGGAACGGTCTGGGTCTCTGGGACCAGGAGAGTCCATCAGGGGAACGGTCTGGGTCTCTGGGACCAGGAGAGTCCATCAGGGGAACGGTCTGGGTCTCTGGGACCAGGAGAGTCCATCCCTCAGAGAACGGTCTGGGTCTCTGGGACCAGGAGAGTCCATTAGGGGAACGGCCTGGGTCTCTGGGACCAGGAGAGTCCATCAGGGGAACGGTCTGGGTCTCTGGGACCAGGAGAGTCCATCAGGGGAACGGCCTGGGTCTCTGGGACCAGGAGGGTCCATCAGGGAAACGGCCTGGGTCTCTGGGACCAGGAGAGTCCATCAGGGGAACGGCCTGGGTCTCTGGGACCAGGAGGGTCCATCAGGGGAACGGTCTGGGTCTCTGGGACCAGGAGAGTCCATTAGGGGAACGGCCTGGGTCTCTGGGACCTGGAGGGTCCATTAGGGGAACGGTCTGGGTCTCTGGGACCAGGAGGGTCCATCAGGGAAACGGCCTGGGTCTCTGGGACCAGGAGAGTCCATCAGGGGAACGGCCTGGGTCTCTGGGACCAGGAGAGTCCATTAGGGGAACGGTCTGGGTCTCTGGGACCAGGAGAGTCCATCAGGGGAACGGTCTGGGTCTCTGGGACCAGGAGAGTCCATCAGGGGAACGGTCTGGGTCTCTGGGACCAGGAGAGTCCATCAGGGGAACGGCCTGGCAGGTTTATGGACATGGAACTACACACACACACACACACACACACACCCCAACACACACCAACACACACACACACACCAACACACACCAACACACTCCAACACACACCAACACACTCCAACACACACCAACACACACCAACACACACCAACACACACCAACACACACCAACACACACCAACACACTCCAACACACTCCAACACACACCAACACACACCAACACACTCCAACACACTCCAACACACTCCAACACACTCCAACACACACCAACACATACACACACACCCCAACACACACCAACACACACCAACACACACTAACACACACCAACACACTCCAACACACACCAACACACTCCAACACACACCAACACACACCAACACACTCCAACACACTCCAACACACACCAACACACACCAACACACACCAACACACACCAACACACACCAACACACACCAACACACACCAACACACACCAACACACACCAACACACTCCAACACACACCAACACACACCAACACACACCAACACACACCAACACACACCAACACACACCAACACACACCAACACACACCAACACACACCAACACACACCAACACACACCAACACACACCAACACACACCAACACACACCAACACACACCAACACACACCAACACACACCAACACACACTAACACACACCAACACACACCAACACACACCAACACACACCAACACACACCAACACACACCAACACACACCAACACACACCAACACACACCAACACACACACACCAACACACACCAACACACTCCAACACACACCAACACACACTCCAACACACTCCAACACACACCAACACACTACTCACACACCAACACACCAACACACCAACACACACCAAATACACTCCAACACACACCAACACACTCCAACACACACCAACACACACCAACACACTCCATCACACACCAACACACACCAACACACTCCATCACACACCAACACACTCCAACACACTCCAACACACTCCAACACACTCCAACACACTCCAACACACTCCAACACACTCCAACACACTCCAACACACACCAACACACACCAACACACTCCAACACACTCCAACACACACCAACACACACCAACACACTCCAACACACTCCAACACACTCCAACACACTCCAACACACTCCAACACACACCAACACACTCCAACACACTCCAACACACTCCAACACACTCCAACACACTCCAACACACTCCAACACACACCAACACACACCAACACACACCAACACACACCAACACACTCCAACACACACCAACACACACCAACACACTCCATCACACACCAACACACTCCATCACACACCAACACACTCCAACACACACCAACACACACCAACACACACACCAACACACTCCAACACACACCAACACACACCAACACACACCAACACACACCAACACACACCAACACACACCAACACACACTAACACACACCCAACACACACCAACACTACCACCAACACACACCAACACACACCCAACACACACCAACACACACCAACACACACCAACACACACCAACACACACCAACACACTCCAACACACACCAACACACACCAACACACTCCAACACACACCAACACACACCAACACACTCCAACACACTCCAACACACTCCAACACACTCCAACACACTCCAACACACACCAACACACACCAACACACTCCAACACACACCAACACACTCCAACACACACCAACACACACCAACACACTCCAACACACACCAACACACTCCATCACACACCAACACACACACACACCCCCCAACACACACCAACACACACCAACACACACCAACACACACCAACACACTCCAACACACACCAACACACTCCAACACACTCCAACACACACCAACACACACCAACACACTCCAACACACTCCAACACACACCAACACACTCCAACACACACCAACACACACCAACACACACCAACACACTCCAACACACACCAACACACACCAACACACACCAACACACACCAACACACACCAACACACTCCAGACCTGGTTGGGCTCCACTGTCCTCATCAGTCCTATTTTGACGTGCTCACAGTGACCCGTCAGATCCGGTCCAGAGAGTCCAGACTCACGGACCTGGTAACTGTTCTAGGAAGTCACACTCAGCCCAAGGCTCGGTTCATAGCGACAATAACGGTGTCCAAAGAAAAGGCGTCTGGAGAAGAGCAGAGACGGCTTCACTCCTCACAAACCAACCTGGACTCTCAGCTCGGCGGACGTCTCCTCTGTTGGGCCTCCTTCCTTCTCTAAAGCTCAGAGGAGCTGTTATCACCCAGGAGGATCGTCTTGCTGACATCTCCTGTTCTGTGCTTGGTTTCACCGCTCTGCTGCATGTGGCTCTCCCCTCCATAGACGTATAGACGGATAGACGGATAGATGTCTGTGTTCCCGGACGCCGGCAAGATGGCGGTTTGAGCGGTGCTGTATGTTGTCAGCTCTCGGTTAATTCCCTCCCAAATTGAACTCTGATAGCTCAAAGCCACATTTTTTTCACTTTAACAACTTTAAGAATTATTTTCAGCACGCCCTAAGACGAAAATGTTGTCTCAAAGTCCCAAGGAAACCGTGACTTCGGCGAAGCAGAAAGACCACATGTACGCCATGCCCGATCACACGCTAATGGAGACGGACCGCAGCAGCGATAAAAGAGGACGGGAAGACTCGGCTCCTTCGACACCATCCAAAGATCATGCTCGCAAAGTGCCAAAGCCATGTGAAGATGAGGTAACAGGCTCTGCAATCCTTGCTGCCATCAATAAGCTAACTATGAAGTTTGATTCACAAGAAGATCGTATGAGAGAGTTTGCTACTAAGCTAACAGAAAACTGTGCCATGCTTGTTAGCCTCACGAAAACGACCGAGTTCAATGCTGCTGAGATTAAAGACTGCAAAGCAAAAGTCATAACTTTAGAGAGCGAGATAAACCACCTAAAAGCTGAAAATGCAATTCTGAAGGAAAAATGTGTAGAACACGACAATTATAAAAGAAGATGGAATCTTAGGATTAAAGGAATGAAAGAGGCAATGAATGAAGACACGAGGCACGAAACTATAGAACTGTTTAGGAAGATAGCCCCGCATTGGGCTCACAAGATGGATGAGATTGTTGATACAGTGCACAGACTTGGTCCAAAGGAGGATGGGAGAGTAAGAAACATCATTGTCCAGTTTGTGAAACGCCACCACAGAGATGCCATGTGGAAGATGACCAGGGGCTCAAGCATCTGCGAAAACGCGGGAGTCAGATTTGCGGAGGATCTCACCAAGGAGGTCAAGGATGCCGGAGAGGTCCTATGGCCCCGCATCAAACAAGCGCGTCAGGAGGGAAAGAGGGCCTGTTACCGCGGGCCTTACGGATACATCAATGGGCGCCGCATCACTGCCTAAGTATTTGTTTCTACAAATGTTTTATGTGGAAAATGACTGTTAGGAGGGAATAACAACGTTTACTTACTACCTTAAGTCACTTAACACTTTTCTTGACTCTTTTGGTTTTGTTAGTACCTTTTATTGCTGCGAGGTTTTCCAGCTAATGAACATTTTGAAAGCCAACCTAAATTTTGTTTCGTTGAACTCAAGGGGTCTAAAAGGCAATTTAAAAAGGAAAGCCATTTTTTTGCACTGCAAAGGTTCTAAAGCTCACTGTGTACTTCTTCAAGAGACTCACTCATGTCCATCCGACGCCACCTACTGGTCGACCCAGTGGGGACCAAATCATCTTCAGCCATGGAAGCAACAGGTCTGTGGGAGTTGCCATCTGGTTTAATAAGTGCCCTGGTAGTGTAATTTCTTATAATGCAGATAAAAATGGCCACTGGCTGACAGCTGTGGTTCAACTTGACAATGTATATATTATTCTTACAAATGTATATGGTTATAATAATGCTGCTCAAAACATAGATTTATTGCAAGAAATTACTGAAGTTGTTTCCCAATATAGAAGAGCATATCATACAAATTTAATATTATTTGGTGGTGATTTCAACTTAGCTCCCGATGATTATTTGGACAGATATCCAACTAAATTTACAGATACTCATTATAATACCACCTTGCTCGATTTTTGTAACACATTTTCCTTAATTGATGTCTGGAGAAATAAAAATCCTAATCAGAGACAATACTCATGGATCAAACCTAATGGCTCTATTAGGTCTAGAATTGACTTGTGGCTGGCTGCACCAGAACTGGCTAACTACGTTTCAGGTGTAATTATTTCTAATGCACCTTTAACTGATCATTGTCTGCTGTCACTTAACATACAACCTGAATACGGAACTAACAAAAAAAATGTATACTGGAAATTTAATGCAGATCTGCTAAAAAACCAAACATACTGTGACAAAATTAAGAATTTAATTCTAGAAATCAAATATGACACAACTGTTGGAAATTATAGATGCAGATGGGAATTTTTAAAATTCAAAGTAGGCAAATCTCCATACAATTTGGAAAAGAAAGAAGCAAGACTTTAAGGGAACAAGAACTTAAACTAATACAAGACTTGGATGACTACTGTAAGAGAACCCCAATGTTGGACACGGACAAAGCTGCTTTTATTAATCTTAAATCTAAATTAGACGAGTTGAGCTCTGGGAAAGCCAGAGGAGCCTTCATCAGATCGAGAGCAAAATGGATGGAGGAAGGTGAACGTAACACTGCTTATTTCTGCGGCCTGGAAAAGAGAAGACAGGAGAGGAATTTGGTCAGCACACTTATGATCAATGGAATCGAATGCACGGATCACAGAGTAATTTCCAGGGAAGTTCACCAGTTTTACAAAGACCTTTACACACCTTCTTCTCTTGTTAGAGACTCATCTCTTCTGAACAGCATAAAACACAACGTTCCAATCATTACCGCAGACTTTAAGAACTTGTGTGACTCTGACATTGAAATGTCTGAACTGGATGCTGCTGTCAAACAACTCTCTTTGAGAACATCTCCTGGCCAGGACGGTCTCGCCTCAGACTTTTATAAATACTTTTGGGAGGACATAAAAGACCTTTTTTTCTTTGCCATACAAGAATGTGTCAAGAACAAATCCTTAATGACCACCATGAAACAAGGTCTCATTTCCCTGATTCCCAAGAGTGGCAAAGACAAAAAATATTTGAA
>JAMOIN010000419.1:0-17936 GCA_024666655.1 Dascyllus trimaculatus
GTGTTAGTGTGTGTTAGTGTGTGTTAGTGTGTGTTAGTGTGTGTTAGTGTTAGTGTGTGTTAATGTGTGTTAGTGTGTGTTAGTGTGTGTTAGTGTTAGTGTGTGTTAGTGTGTGTTAGTGTGTGTTTGTGTGTGTTAGTGTGTGTTAGTGTTAGTGTGTGTTAGTGTGTGTTAGTGTTAGTGTGTGTTAGTGTGTGTTAGTGTGTGTTAGTGTGTGTTAGTGTGTGTTAGTGTGTGTTAATGTGTGTTAGTGTGTGTTAGTGTTAATGTGTGTTAGTGTGTGTTAGTGTGTGTTAATGTGTGTTAGTGTGTGTTAGTGTGTGTTAATGTGTGTTAGAGTGTGTTAGTGTGTGTTAGTGTTAATGTGTGTTAGTGTGTGTTAGTGTGTGTTAATGTGTGTTAGTGTGTGTTAGTGTGTGTTAATGTGTGTTAGAGTGTGTTAGTGTGTGTTAGTGTGTGTTAGTGTGTGTTAGTGTGTGTGTTAGTGTGTGTTAGTGTGTGTTAGTGTGTGTTAGTGTGTGTTAGTGAGGCTCTCTGGGTTCAGCTGAATGGATTTTAACAATGCAGGAATGTGTGTGTGTTTGCAGGGGGGGTTGGAAGCCTCTCTTTGGTTTCCATAGAAACCATGATGTAAGGTGGAGTGGGGGCTCTTTCTCTTTCATTGTGTGTGTGTGTGTGTGTGTGTGAGTGTGTGTGTGTGTGTGTGTGTGGAGGTTTCACTCGACGGATGAGCAGGCGACAGAGAGCAGCGGTCTGAGCGTCGGACAGAAAGTTATGGTGTGAAGAACTTTGTGATGTCGAGGTAACAAACAGGAAGTGTGTGTGTGTGTGTGTGTGTGTGTGTGTGTGTGTGTGTGTGTGTGTGTGTGTGTGTGACCTGAATCTTTGTGTTTATTTCTGCATTCATGTGTTGAAGTTGGGACCTGCACCAGTGCAGTTCCTCTGCCGGCCTGAAGGCGGCGCTGCTGCAGGAGGCAGATGAACGCAGTGACACGTTCATCAGAGAGGCTTTGTGTTGTAAATGTGGTGAGACGCTCCGCCGCTGTTGACCTACTTCTGCTGGAAGAGGCTGTGGACAGACGACCAGCAGTCCGACTCGGTTTAACTCAGTTTAACTCGGTTTAACTCGGTTTAACTCGGTTTAACTCGGTTTAACTCAGTTAAAGCAGCTTTAACTCGGTCTAACTCGGTTTAACTCAGTTAAAGCAGCTTTAACTCGGTCTAACTCGGTTTAACTCGGTTAAAGCAGCTTTAACTCGGTCTAACTCGGTTTAACTCAGTTAAAGCAGCTTTAACTCGGTCTAACTCGGTCTAACTCGGTCTGACTTTAACCAGGACTCGTTCTGTCTCCAGCTCACGGTGAGTTGTTCTGAACCAAAGCGGACTCTGCTGTGAGCTTCATGTTTGTGTCTGTACAGAACAGCAGCGGTTCTCCAGAGAACCTGAGCAGCTGAAGAGGTTCTTTCTTTCTGTGCTCCTTGGAGGTTCTTCGTGGTTCAAGCTGCTGTTTCCTTCTCTGAGAACTTGCAGACTGTTTTCTGAAGTCATCAGATCACCGTCAGAAAGCTGAGGAAGGTTCTACATCTTGGACCGAGTTCTGCCTGTTCTCATGGAAGGAACCCAGAAATGATTCTGATGTTTGTCGTCTGCAGCAGAACCGGACCTCCAAGGACCTGAATGTAAAGTCAGAACCAGGAAATGTTTAGACTTTACTGGAACCCAGAACCAGTCACAGTGAGGGGAACGTAGAACCCTGGAACCTTCTCTTAGCTTGAGTTCTTGTCCAGGTTCCCCTGATGACAACGCCCTCCTTGGCTCCGCCCACATCATGGCTGACAGGAAGCTCTCAGGTGCACCTCCTCCTTCCCTGCCTTCACCTGTTCATCACCACGGGAGGCTCGGCGGGGCGGCGCCCAAAGGTTCTGCTGCTCCTCAGCAGAACGGCAGTGTGGACCCAGAACCAGGACACCACAGTCCCAGCAGTAGAACTCCAGCCTCCCCCCTACGGACCCTGCGGACCCTTGGAGGCCTCGTAGCTCCGGGTTCTGAAGGCAGCTCCAGACCTCGAGGTCAGAGCCTCGGGTCGGCCCTGAGGACCAGAACCTCCAGGAACAAGGTACCGGTCTCCTGATCCAGTAAAACTAACATGTCAGTCTGTGTGCGGCTCTGTGGTGCATCCTGGGAGATGTAGTTTAAATGTCCAGAACCAGATCAGCTTCAGCAGAACCTCAGTGTCCAACAGTCCTTCATGGAAAGCATCCACGCCCCCCTGCTTCTGTAGAACCTAAAGTTCTGCTGCGTCCTCCGTCCAACCAGACACAGCAGACACGAGTTCTGTCGTTAGAGTGAACGACCCGCTCCAGACCCTCAGAGCCGCCTGGACCTGATGCAGAGCTGGTCCAAGACTTGGGGACCAAACCAGACTCTTATTCTGAAATCTCCTTCCTCTGGTGTCACTGTGTCTAACCTCCTCCTGTCCTAACTCCCTTCTGTCTTCCCGCTCTGTGTGTTAATCTCTCGTCTGTTCGTCCTGTTCTTCACCTGTCCGGCCTCATGGAACACCTGTCGTCTACTTCCTGTTACCTGCCTCATTTGCTCCGTGTCTGCAGCAGGTGTGTGTTTTGGGTCTTTGGGGGTTTTAGGTTGTTGGATTTCGTTTGCTGTCCTGCCTTCTGTGTTTGTTCGTCTGCATTTGACCCCATGAAGAAGAGAAAGAACCCAGAGAAGGGTTCCGTCAGCAGGACACAGGAGGAACGATGGAAACCAGAGAACAAAGAAAAACAATCAACACTTCTTAGATTGTTTATTTGACTAAATTGTAAAAACCTGAAACACCACGTCTCCTCAGACGTTAAACTCTGGACTAGTGTGGTCTGATGTTTTCTGTCTCCGTCTCGTTGTTGTTTTCTGTTGTTTTCTGTTGTTGTTTTTTGTCTCAGTCTCGTTGTTGTTGTTTTCTGTTGTTGTTTTTTGTCTCCGTCTCGTTGTTGTTTTCTGATGTTTTCCGTTTCCGTCTTGTTGTTGTTGTTGTTTACTGTTGTTGTCTGTCTCCGTCTCGTTGTTGTTGTTTTCTGTCTCCGTCTCGTTGTTGTTGTTTGTCTCCGTCTTGTTTTTGTTGTTTGTCTCCGTCTTGTTTTTGTTGTTTGTCTCAGTCTCGTTGATGTTGTTGTTTTCTGTCTCCGTCTTGTTGTTGTTGTTTGTCTCGGTCTCGTTGATGTTGTTGTTTTCTGTCTCCGTCTTGTTGTTGTTGTTTGTCTCGGTCTCGTTGTTGTTTTCTGATGTTTTCTGTTTCGTCTTGTTGTTGTTGTTTTCTGTCTCCGTCTTGTTGTTGTTGTTTGTCTCCGTCTCGTTGATGTTGTTGTTTTCTGTCTCCGTCTTGTTGTTGTTGTTTGTCTCGGTCTCGTTGTTGTTTTCTGATGTTTTCCGTTTCGTCTTGTTGTTGTTGTTTTCTGTCTCCGTCTCGTTGTTGTTGTTTGTCTCCGTCTTGTTTTTGTTGTTTGTCTCAGTCTCGTTGATGTTGTTGTTTTCTGTCTCCGTCTTGTTGTTGTTTTCTGATGTTTTCTGTGTCCGTCTCGTTGTTGTTGTTTGTCTCCGTCTCGTTGTTGTTGTTTTCTGTCTCTGTCTTGTTGTTGTTGTTTTCTGTTGTTTTCTGTCTCCGTCTCGTTGTTGTTGTTGTTTTCTGTTGTTTTCTGTCACCGTCTTGTTGTTGTTGTTTGTCTCAGTCTCGTTGTTGTTGTTTTCTGTTGTTGTTTGTCTCCGTCTCGTTGTTGTTGTTTTCTGTTGTTGTTTGTCTCCGTCTCGTTGTTGTTTTCTGATGTTTTCCGTTTCCGTCTTGTTCTTGTTGTTGTTGTTTTCTGTCTCCGTCTCGTTGTTGTTATTTGTCTCCGTCTTGTTTTTGTTGTTTGTCTCAGTCTCGTTGATGTTGTTGTTTTCTGTCTCCGTCTCGTTGTTGTTTGTCTCCGTCTCGTTGTTGTTGTTTTCTGTCTCTGTCTTGTTGTTGTTGTTGTTTTCTGTTGTTTTCTGTCTCCGTCTCGTTGTTGTTGTTGTTTTCTGTTGTTTTCTGTCTCCGTCTTGTTGTTGTTGTTTGTCTCCGTCTTGTTGTTGTTTTATGATGTTTTCTTTCTCAGTCTCGTTGTCGTTGTTGTTTTTCTCCATCTTATTGTTGTTTTCTGATGTTTTCTGTCTCCGTCTCCTAGTTGTTGATGTTTGTCTCTGTCTCTTTGTTCTTGCTTTCTGTCTGTGTCTTGTTGTTGTTGTTGTTTTCTGTTGTTTTCTGTCTGTGTCTTGTTGTTGTTGTTGTTTTCTGTTGTTGTCTGTCTCCGTCTCGTTGTTGTTGTTTTCTGTGTCTGTCTTGTTGTTGTTGTTGTTTTCTGTTGTTTTCTGTCTCCGTCTCGTTGTTGTTGTTGTTTTCTGTTGTTGTCTGTCTCCGTCTCGTTGTTGTTGTTTTCTGTCTCTGTCTTGTTGTTGTTGTTGTTTTCTGTTGTTTTCTGTCTCCGTCTCGTTGTTGTTGTTGTTTTCTGATGTTTTCTGTCTCCGTCTTGTTGTTGTTGTTGTTTTCTGTTGTTTTCTGTCTCTGTCTCGTTGTTGTTGTTGTTTTCTGATGTTTTCTGTCTCCGTCTCGTTGTTGTTGTTTTCTGTCTCTGTCTTGTTGTTGTTGTTGTTTTCTGTTGTTTTCTGTCTCCGTCTCGTTGTTGTTGTTGTTTTCTGATGTTTTCTGTCTCCGTCTTGTTGTTGTTGTTGTTTTCTGTTGTTTTCTGTCTCTGTCTCGTTGTTGTTGTTGTTTTCTGATGTTTTCTGTCTCCGTCTTGTTGTTGTTGTTTGTCTCCATTTGTTGTATTTTTTCTTATGTTTTCTGTCTCCGTCTTATTGTTGTTGTTGTTTGTCTCTGTCTTGTTGTTGTTGTTTTCTGTCTCTGTCCTGTTGTTGTTGTTGTTTTCTGTTGTTTTCTGTCTCGGTCTCGTTGTTGTTGTTGTTTTTTGTTGTTTTCCTTCTCTGTCTTTTTGTTGTTGTTTGTCTCCATCTTGTTGTTGTTTTCTGATGTGTTCTGTCTCTGTCTTGTTGTTTTTGTTGTTTTCTGATGTTTCTGTCTCCGTCTTGTTGTTATTGTTGTTTATCTCCGTCTCGTTGTTGTTGTTGTTTTCTGTCTCTGTCTTGTTGTTGTTTTCTGATGTTTTCTGTTTCTGTCTCATTGATGTTGTTTGTTCTGTTGTTTTCTGTCTCCGTCTCATTGTTGTTGTTTGTCTCCGTCTCATTGTTGTTGTTGTTTTCTGTTGTTTTCTGTCTCTGTCTTGTTATTGTTGTTTGTCTCCGTCTCGTTGTTGTTGTTGTTTTCTGATGTTTTCTGTTTCTGTCTCGTTGTTGTTGGTTGTTTCTGTTGTTTTCTGTCTCCGTCTCGTTGTTGTTTGTCTCCGTCTCATTGTTGTTGTTTGTCTCCGTCTCATTGTTGTTGTTGTTTTCTGTTGTTTTCTGTCTCTGTCTTGTTATTGTTGTTTGTCTCCGTCTCGTTGTTGTTGTTGTTTTCTGTCCCTGTCTTGTTGTTGTTTTCTGATGTTTTCAGTTTCTGTCTCGTTGTTGTTGGTTGTTTCTGTTGTTTGTCTCTGTCTCGTTGTTGTTTGTCTCCGTCTCATTGTTGTTGTTGTTTTCTGATGTTTTCTGTCTCCGTCTTATTGTTGTTGTTTGTTTCCGTCTCCTTGTTGTTGTTTTCTGTTGTTGTTTTTCTCCGTCTTGTTGTTGTTGTTTTCTGTTGTTTTTTGTCTCCGTCTCGTTGTTGTTGTTTTCTGATGTTTTCTGTCTCTGTCTTGTTGTTGTTGTTTGTCTCCGTCTCATTGTTGTTGTTTTTTTCTGTTGTTGTTTTTTGTCTCCGTCTCGTTGTTGTTGTTTTCTGATGTTTACGGATGTTTTCTGTCTCTGTCTTGTTGTTGTTGTTTGTCTCTGTCTCGTTGTTGTTGTTTTCTGATGTTTTCTGTCTCCGTCTTGTTGTTGTTGTTTGTCTCCGTCACATTGTTGTTGTTTTCTGATGTTTTCTGTCTCCGTCTTGTTGTTGTTGTTTGTCTCCGTCTCGTTGTTGTTGTTTTCTCATGTTTTCTGTCTCCGTTTCATTGTTGTTGTTTGTCTCCGTCTCATTGTTGTTGTTGTTTTCTGTTGTTTTCTGTCTCTGTCTTGTTATTGTTGTTTGTCTTCGTCTCGTTGTTGTTGTTGTTTTCTGTCCCTGTCTTGTTGTTGTTTTCTGATGTTTTCAGTTTCTGTCTCGTTGTTGTTGGTTGTTTCTGTTGTTTGTCTCTGTCTTGTTGTTGTTTGTCTCCGTCTCATTGTTGTTGTTGTTTTCTGATGTTTTCTGTCTCCGTCTTGTTGTTGTTTTTTGTCTCCGTCTTGTTGTTGTTTTCTGATGTTTTCTGTCTCCATCTTATTGTTGTTGTTTGTTTCCGTCTCCTTGTTGTTGTTTTCTGTTGTTGTTTTTCTCCGTCTTGTTGTTGTTGTTTTCTTTTGTTGTTTGCCTCTGTCTCGTTGTTGTTGTTTTCTGATGTTTACTGATGTTTTCTGTCTCCATCTTGTTGTTGTTGTTTGTCTCAGTCTCGTTGTTGTTGTTGTAATTTTATGTTGTTGTTTGTATCCGTCTCGTTGTTGTTGTTGTTTTCTGTTGTTTTTTTGTCTCCTTCTCGTTGTTGTTGTTTTCTGATATTTTCTGATGTTTTCTGTCTCTGTCTTGTTGTTGTTGTTTGTCTCCGTCTTGTTGTTGTTGTTTTCTGTTGTTGTTGTTTGTCTCCGTCTCATTGTTGTTGTTTTCTGATGTTTACGGATGTTTTCTGTCTCTGTCTTGTTGTTGTTGTTTGTCTCTGTCTCGTTGTTGTTGTTTTCTGATGTTTTCTGTCTCCGTCTTGTTGTTGTTGTTTGTCTCCGTCTCATTGTTGTTGTTGTTTTCTGATGTTTTCTGATGTTTTCTGTCTCCGTTTTGTTGTTGTTGTTTGTCTCCGTCTCGTTGTTGTTGTTTTCTGATGTTTTCTGTCTCCGTCTTGTTGTTGTTGTTTGTCTCCGTCTCATTGTTGTTGTTTTTTGATGTTTACGGATGTTTTCTGTCTCTGTCTTGTTGTTGTTGTTTGTCTCCGTCTTGTTGTTGTTGTTTTCTTTTGTTGTTTGCCTCTGTCTCGTTGTTGTTTTCTGATGTTTACGGATGTTTTCTGTCTCTGTCTTGTTTTTGTTGTTTGTCTCTGTCTCGTTGTTGTTGTTTTCTGATGTTTTCTGTCTCCGTCTTGTTGTTGTTGTTTGTCTCCGTCTCATTGTTGTTGTTGTTTTCTGATGTTTTCTGATGTTTTCTGTCTCCGTCTTGTTGTTGTTGTTTGTCTCCGTCTCGTTGTTGTTGTTTTCTGATGTTTTCTGTCTCCGTCTTGTTGTTGTTGTTTGTCTCCGTCTCGTTGTTGTTTTTTGATGTTTACGGATGTTTTCTGTCTCTGTCTTGTTGTTGTTGTTTGTCTCCGTCTTGTTGTTGTTGTTTTCTTTTGTTGTTTGCCTCTGTCTCGTTGTTGTTTTCTGATGTTTACGGATGTTTTCTGTCTCTGTCTTGTTTTTGTTGTTTGTCTCTGTCTCGTTGTTGTTGTTTTCTGATGTTTTCTGTCTCCGTCTTGTTGTTGTTGTTTGTCTCCGTCTCATTGTTGTTGTTGTTTTCTGATGTTTACGGATGTTTTCTGTCTCTGTCTTGTTGTTGTTTTCTGTCTCCGTCTTGTTGTTGTTGTTTTCTTTTGTTGTTTGCCTCTGTCTCGTTGTTGTTTTCTGATGTTTTCTGTCTCCGTGTTGTTGTTGTTGTTTGTCTCCGTCTCGTTGTTGTTGTTTTCTGATGTTTTCTGATGTTTTCTGTCTCCATCTTGTTGTTGTTGTTTGTCTCAGTCTCGTTGTTGTTGTTGTAATTTTCTGTTGTTGTTTGTCTCAGTCTCGTTGTTGTTGTTGTAATTTTCTGTTGTTGTTTGTATCCGTCTCGTTGTTGTTGTTGTTGTTTTCTGTTTTTTTTTGTCTCCGTCTCGTTGTTGTTGTTTTCTGATGTTTTCTGATGTTTTCTGTCTCTTTCTTGTTGTTGTTGTTTGTCTCCGTCTTGTTGTTGTTGTTTTCTGTTGTTGTTGTTTGTCTCCGTCTCATTGTTGTTGTTTTCTGATGTTTTCTGTCTCCGTCTTGTTGTTGTTGTTTGTCTCTGTCTCGTTGTTGTTGTTTTCTGATGTTTTCTGTCTCCGTCTTGTTGTTGTTGTTGTTTGTCTCCGTCTCTTTGTTGTTGTTTTCTGATGTTTTCTGTCTCCGTCTTGTTGTTGTTGTTTGTCTCTGTCTCGTTGTTGTTGTTTTCTGATGTTTTCTGTCTCCGTCTTGTTGTTGTTGTTGTTTGTCTCCGTCTCGTTGTTGTTGTTTTCTGATGTTTTCTGATGTTTTCTGTCTCCGTCTTGTTGTTGTTGTTTGTCTCTGTCTCGTTGTTGTTGTTTTCTGATGTTTTCTGATGTTTTGTGTCCCCGTCTCGTTGCCGTAGCGCTGCAGCAGCCACCAGGAGGACCCGGAGGCCTTGCTGGACCTGATCCTGGAGTCTCAGTGTCAGAGGCTGGACGACCAGAGAGCCAGTCTCAGCCTGCTGCCCGACCCAGAGCCAGCTGCCCTGTGTGGGGCCTGCAGCCCGGACCAGCCGGGCCTGGACTTCTACTACATGCTGATACAGTACCAGGTACCGACCCAGTCTGACAGGGACGCAGAACAACCTCTTGGCTTTGGACCGGTTCCTGTTGTGACACAGCTTCTCCCCGTTTTGTTAAATTACAGATAATAAATCAAATTAAATATGATGAATTATTGACACACGTTCAGCATCACAGGACAGAATATAATATATATATATATATATATTAATTATTATATTATATTATTATTGACATAGACGTTGATCAGAACAGGACATAATATAACATATATTCAGTCTGAAGTCTGATCAGTGATGGAGGTCCTGGACCAGGACCAGATGATCTGAGGAGGTCCTGGACCAGGACCAGATGATCTGAGGAGGTCCTGGACCAGGACCAGATGATCTGAGGAGGTCCTGGACCAGGACCAGATGATCTGAGGAGGTCCTGGACCAGGACCAGATGATCTGAGGAGGTCCTGGACCAGGACCAGATGATCTGAGGAGGTCCTGGACCAGGACCAGATGATCTGAGGAGGTCCTGGACCAGGACCAGATGTTCTGAGGAGGTTCTGGTTTTATCTTGATGAGCTGCAATGAGAGAATAAAGACGTCTGGATCTGAGGAGATGTTCTCACCTGTCTGTCTGCCTGTCTGTCTGTCTGTCTGCCTGTCTGTCTGACTGTCTGTCTGCCTGTCTGTCTGCCTGTCTGTCTGTCTGTCTGTCTGCCTGTCTGTCTGTCTGTCTGTCTGCCTGCCTGTCTTCCTGTCTGCCTGTCTGCCTGTCTGCCTACCTGTCTGCCTGTCTGTCTGTCTGTCTTCCTTTCTGTCTGCCTGCCTGTCTGTCTGTCTGTCTGTCTGTCTGTCTGTCTGTCTGCCTGTCTGTCTGTTATCTGTCTGTCTGTCTGTCTGTCTGTTATCTGTCTGCCTGTCTGCCTGTCTGTCTGCCTGTCTGTCTGTCTGTCTGTCTGTCTGTCTGTTATCTGTCTGTCTGTCTGTCTGTCTGTTATCTGTCTGCCTGTCTGTCTGCCTGTCTGCCTGTCTGTCTGTCTGTCTTCCTTTCTGTCTGTCTGTCTGTCTGTTATCTGTCTGTCTGTCTGTCTGTCTGCCTGTCTGTCTGTCTGTTATCTGTCTGCCTGTCTGTCTGCCTGTCTGTTATCTGTCTGCCTGTCTGTCTGCCTGTCTGCCTGTCTGTCTGTCTGTCTGTCTGTCTGTCTGTCTGTCTGTTATCTGTCTGCCTGTCTGTCTGTCTGTCTGCCTGTCTGTCTGTCTGCCTTCTTTTCTGTCTGTCTGTCTGTCTGTTATCTGTCTGTCTGTCTGTCTGTCTGTCTGTCTGTCTGTCTGTCCTCAGTCGGACAGGATGGAGGACCAGCGCTGCTCCCTTCCAGATCTTGAGGAGGTTCTGGGTCCAGTTCCGGAGGGTCAGGAGGATTTCTTCAGTCTGGTCCAGAGGGTCCAGTCCAGGCGGATGGACGAGCAGAGAGCCTCGATGCTGCTGAGACACTTGGAGGACGAAGACGCTCCAACAGGCTCCGCCCCCCGACACCATCACTGATGTCCCCACTGGAACCAGGTGTACTGACTGCTTCTAGGGAGTCTGGACCTGGACTTCGGGGCTGCAGGACTGAAACCAGAACCAGACGGTGCTGTTATGGACCTTTTCTGTTTGGATAATGTCCTCAGTTCCCAGAATCCTCCTGGTCCCACAACCAGGTCCTGCTTTA
The DNA here is from genome assembly GCA_024666655.1 of Dascyllus trimaculatus. Lineage (NCBI taxonomy): Eukaryota > Metazoa > Chordata > Actinopteri > Pomacentridae > Dascyllus > Dascyllus trimaculatus. The sequence continues at coordinate 10,366 of JAMOIN010000419.1, forward strand.
GATGTGGAGACATCATGAGGTCCAAAACCTGGTTCTGGTTCTGTGTGAACTGATCCTCAACTGTCCCTGACAGAACCTCAGAGTGGACCGAGTCCGGTCGTGGGGTTCTGCAGAAGACCAGTGATGCTGATCCTCTAGTTTGTTGTTACTAACCCGTCCTCTCCTGATTCTGGCTCCAGAACCTCCTCCAGGATTAATAAAGTTCTATCGGATCTCTTAAGTCCATGTCTCTGCTTTTTTCCATGTCGTCAGCGACAGGCTGCAGGGACCGGCAGGGACCGGCAGGGACCGGCAGGATCCCGGCAGGTCCTCGTCACATGGCAGCAAACTGGCTCAGGGTTGGTCGTCACTGGTCACATGACCGTGGAGCTCCTCAGTCATCAGGTCATGTGATCCTTTTGGTTTTGGTTCCTGAAGAAGTTCCACCTTCATCCAAGAGCAGGGGTGTCCAGTCCTGGTCCTCGAGGACCAGGACTGGACACCCCTGGCCCTCGAGAACCAGGACTGGACACCCCTGGCCCTCGAGGACCAGGACTGGACACCCCTGGCCCTCGAGGACCAGGACTGGACACCCCTGGCCCTCAAGGACCAGGACTGGACACCCCTGGCCCTCGAGAACCAGGACTGGACACCCCTGGCCCTCGAGGACCAGGACTGGACACCCCTGGCCCTCGAGGACCAGGACTGGACACCCCTGTCCAGGAGGCTTCCACAGTTCAGGGTCTTTGGACTTGTTGAGGAACCAGACAGACCGCTGAGGATCGATCACATGACTCGTTCCTGTGGCCCAGGTGGAAAACCTGGTCAACGTTTTCCTCTTAATATAAAAGTCTACAGGTCTACGCCAGGTCTACACCAGGTCTAGACCAGGTCTACACCAGGTCTACACCAGGTCTATGCCAGGTCTACACCAGGTCTACACCAGGTCTAGACCAGGTCTACACCAGGTCTACACCAGGTCTATGCCAGGTCTACACCAGGTCTACACCAGGTCTATGCCAGGTCTAGACCAGGTCTACACCAGGTCTACACCAGGTCTACACCGGGTCTACACCGGGTCTAGACCAGGTCTACACCAGGTCTACACCAGGTCTATGCCAGGTCTACACCAGGTCTACGCCAGGTCTACGCCAGGTCTACACCAGGTCTACACCAGGTCTACACCAGGTCTAGACCAGGTCTACACCAGGTATACACCAGGTCTACACCAGGTCTAGACCAGGTCTACACCAGCCCACGTCTTCAATCTAAGAATCCCAACAAGCGTCTCCTGACATGTTCACTGGTTCATACGTGTCTGTGGCGTGTGCGCTGAGGGGTTCGTTACCTCCTGTCCTTAGTTCTATCAGACCACTAGGAACAGAACCACATCCAGTCCTCGGGTCTGACAGGAAACGTTTCTCTGTGGAGAAACGCCTCGTTGGACGTCACCTGAGCTCCACCACTGAGAAGGTTGAAAAGAGCTGGAAGCCGCCCTGCTGTCTGGGTCCAGGTAGAACCTCCTCCTCCAGGTGCTGATGTTTGTTTCCCACACAGAGTTCATTAAATGTCATTAACGTCTTTGCGAGTGGAGTCCAGAAGACTAAGAGGGCAGGTAGACGTTACCTGACGCTCCTCCTGCTTTGGTGAACAGGATCCTCCCCAGGATGGAGGCGTCTCTCTGGTGGTCTGTTCATTCTGAGAAGCTCGTTCCATCAGGTCCCTACAAATATGGACTCCCAGACATTTAACGCCGTCTCTAACAGGCATGTGATGCAGGGTTTTGTCTCCAGTCTGACTTAAACACAAGATCTCACATTTAGATGGGTTCAGTTTTCAACATGTGAGGAAGCAGAAGGTCCAGTTTGTCCCTCAGAACTCAGTCCAGCTGGTCTCCAGTCTTCTCCTGGTCAGTGCTCTTTGTCTGGTTGGGATCAGAGCTATCAGACCCTGTTTCATAGCAGTGGACGTTTCCTTTCACCAGACATGCTTCAATAGTTCCATTAAAGGGTTCCAGAGATGCTCAGCTGGAGTTCCTTCAGTTCCAGGCGGCGTCTCTTTACTCATGGCTTTAACTGACTTCAGGTCTGTAATCGTCACAGTTCAGTTTAAACTGCTCTGAAATGGTGGAAATGACTTTTTCAGTTCAACTGATAAACTCTTAACAATCATTATTTTAAAGCTGGACTTGTAAATATTCCTGTAGACTGAGCCGACGTATTTTGAATCATCTGAAGGGTTGGTGGTTCCGTCCTCATGGATCTTAAGACTAACTGTAGTTTGTATTTTACGGTTTCGTTTCTCTAAAGCAAAGAAACGACCAGAACTTTTCTCCAGACGCTGAGCTCTGGATCTCAGAGCTCCTCCAGACGTATCAATGTGTTCTCAAAGTTGCTCTTGCGTCATCACGAAGTGCGTCATTACGTCACACGGTCATGTGACAGAGCGTGGCCAATCCTGTGGGCTTAAACCCGATAGTGTCTTCCCACCGGCAGAAGCGAGAGGACAAGGTGGAAACGTTTTCTGCAGGTATGTTCTGTCATCGTTCGCTGAATTCAGGACTAAACATTCCAAAACTAAACACAACAAATGCTGAACTGTAGGAGCCGACTACCGGAGCCGCCGAGCGTCTGAACGGAACTCTGTGTCCATTAAACTACGGAGATGGTGAGTGTTGCTAACGTAGCTTAGCCTCCCATTCATTTGAATGGGTTAGCCTAGCCTAGCCGCTACCTTAGTAGTTTGGGGCTGTTGGTGGTGTGTTTGATCTACCAGATGAACCGAACCACTGTGACTGATTGTGTGCTACCTTCTGATCATGATGAACGTGACTGAAGCCCTTAGCTACCACGTTATCTAACATGTACTGTGTCCTATGTAAAGTACAGTGTAGGGACTGACAGACAGCGCTACAGGTCTGATCCGGGCTGGACTCAGAAGACCAGGTTCAGCTGTAGGAGTGGAGAATAGAACCCTGAACGCGTTGTTTAGGTTTAGGTGGTACCATATACTTGCAGCATGTATCCACCTGTCCATCAACACCAGAGGGAGTTCCAGGTTTGCCTGTGATGGAGGAGGCCACAACACAGTTCACTGGGAGTGTTGGGAGGGGAAGGAGCTGAGTGGGTGGGTGAGTGGGCCGTTAACAAGAAACACTGCATGAAGAAGCCTCCTACCAGCCCAACCAGAGCAGTGGAGGCTCAGCTGGTTGGATCCAGGCTCCATGTTCAGGCTTTAGGCCCAGACTAGGCTCCCAGTTCAGCACCAGACCTGGCCTGTATAAAGACCAGGTCCAGGTAAGGATCCAGTGTCCACACTTTACCAACACATTCAGAAGGACCAGGGCTGAATAACACAGGCTGCATTACAAACAGCAGAGCTTCAGTGGTCAATATTCTAATATTGGACAATACAAACAGATCATCATCCATACATTTGATTCAAATCAATAATTTAATATTGGTCTTATTACAGTATTCATCACAGTAACTCCAGAATCCAAAGACAAGCATCCATCAATAAAGAGCACAGCAGCCCCAGTGATTCACTGGACGGCCTTAAGTCAGAGTCTTTTTATTGTCATACTGTGATGTGTACAGGACATAAAGAGCACTGGAACTACTGTAGTCCTCCAACCCTCAGTGCAGACAGTGAACATCAGGTATTAGCATTAAGGTGTGTTGGATGAACCAGTGAACATCAGGTATTAGCATTAAAGTGTGTTGGATGAACCAGTGAACATCAGGTATTAGCATTAAAGTGTGTTGGATGAACCAGTGAACATCAGGTATTAGCATTAAGGTGTGTTGGATGAACCAGTGAACATCAGGTATTAGCATTAAAGTGTGTTGGATGAACCAGTGAACATCAGGTATTAGCATTAAGGTGTGTTGGATGAACCAGTGAACATCAGGTATTAGCATTAAGGTGTGTTGGATGAACCAGTGAACAAGAACAATGACTTCAAAGGGCTTCAGTCACGTTCATCATGATCAGAAGGTAGCACACAATCAGTCACAGTGGTTCGGTTCATCTGGTAGATCAAACACACCACCAACAGCCCCAAACTACTAAGGTAGCGGCTAGGCTAGGCTAACCCATTCAAATGAATGGGAGGCTAAGCTACGTTAGCCACACTCACCAGCTCCGTAGTTTAATGGACACAGAGTTCCGTTCAGACGCTCGGCGGCTCCGGTAGTCGGCTCCTACAGTTCAGCATTTGTTGTGTTTAGTTTTGGAATGTTTAGTCCTGATTTCAGCGAACAATGACAGAACACACCAGTTTTTCATCATCAGTCTTATTATATCTTTAGTCCGATCCAGATGTCGATACTCTGATCTAAAACCTCCTGTCTGTCTTTGATTATGACGTCAAACAATAACATTCCTCTAATGTGAAGCTCTTCAGACTCCTGGTTCATGAGCTCTTCAACGTGTTTATGGAAGGTGATTGCCTCTGGATGCCTGCAGCCCCTGGCGGTTCTGTTGCTGTTCTGCCTCGTGTCTTTGAATAAAGTTTATTTAAAGAGTTAACCAGGGTTCATTCCCGTTGGCCAGACGGCTGAAGCTCTGACGGGGAGTCGGTCCAGTTGTCCCGTTCTCTCGTAGTGAAACAGGAAGTCTGACCCGGCGGATCAGCAGAACCGTCCCTCTGAGACTCCATCAGTGGGTTCTGGTCAGGTCCAGCTGGTGTCCCCCATCCAGAGTCCTGCTGCTAGGACCGGTCCAGACCCATTAATCTGAGCTGCTGATTGGACACCGGGTGGGTGGGTGGGACCTACCCTACAGCTGAGCCTGTGCAAAGCATTCTGGTAGTTTTAGGAGAGAATAGAATAATCTTGTTTGTCATCACAGAAGACGATGAAGTTTTGTTGGAGCAGTCGACCAGTCGTCTATAAATACAAACATAAAATAGGTAAAAACAGAGACGTGTCTCCAACAGAACTCAGTCACAGATATGAAATATGAATATAAGACTTGTGCTAAGACTTCTTTGAAGGGTCAGGGTACTAACCTGGTCAGGGTGCTGACCTGGTCAGGGTGCTAACCTGGTCAGGGTACTAACCTGGTCAGGGTGCTGACCTGGTCAGGGTGCTGACCTGGTCAGGGTACTGACCTTGTCAGGCTGCTAACCTGGTCAGGGTACTAACCTGGTCAGGGTGCTGACCTGGTCAGGGTACTGACCTTGTCAGGTTGCTAACCTGGTCAGGGTACTGACCTTGTCAGGGTACTGACCTGGTCAGGGTACTTACCTGGTCAGGGTACTGACCTGGTCAGGGTGCTAACCTGGTCAGGGTGCTGACCTGGTCAGGGTGCTAACCTGGTCAGGGTGCTAACCTGGTCAGGGTGCTGACCTGGTCAGGGTACTAACCTGGTCAGGGTGCTGACCTGGTCAGGGTACTGACCTTGTCAGGTTGCTAACCTGGTCAGGGTACTGACCAGGTCAGGGTACTGACCAGGTCAGGGTACTGACCTTGTCAGGTTGCTAACCTGGTCAGGGTACTAACCTGGTCAGGGTGCTGACCTGGTCAGGGTACTGACCTTGTCAGGTTGCTAACCTGGTCAGGGTACTAACCTTGTCAGGGTGCTGACCTGGTCAGGGTACTGACCTTGTCAGGTTGCTAACCTGGTCAGGGTGCTAACCTGGTCAGGGTGCTGACCTGGTCAGGGCACTAACCTGGTCAGGGTACTGACCTGGTCAGGTTGCTGACCTTGTCAGGGTACTAACCTGGTCAGGTTGCTTACCTGGTCAGGGTACTGACCTTGTCAGGGTACTAACCTGGTCAGGTTGCTGACCTGGTCAGGGTACTAACCTGGTCAGGTTACTGACCTGGTCAGGTTACTGACCTGGTCAGGGTACTAACCTGGTCAGGTTGCTGACCTGGTCAGGGCACTAACCTGGTCAGGGTGCTGACCTGGTCAGGGTACTGACCTTGTCAGGTTGCTAACCTGGTCAGGGTACTAACCTGGTCAGGCTGCTGACCTGGTCAGGGCACTAACCTGGTCAAGGTGCTGACCTGGTCAGGGTACTGACCTTGTCAGGTTGCTAACCTGGTCAGGGTACTAACCTGGTCAGGGTGCTGACCTGGTCAGGGTACTGACCTTGTCAGGTTGCTAACCTGGTCAGGGCACTAACCTGGTCAGGGTACTAACCTGGTCAGGGTACTGACCTTGTCAGGGTACTAACCTGGTCAGGGTACTGACCTTGTCAGGGTACTGACCTGGTCAGGGTACTAACCTGGTCAGGGTACTGACCTTGTCAGGGTACTAACCTGGTCAGGGTACTGACCTTGTCAGGGTACTGACCTTGTCAGGGTACTAACCTGGTCAGGGTACTGACCTTGTCAGGGTACTAACCTGGTCAGGGTGCTGACCTTGTCAGGGTGCTAACCTAGTAAGGGTGCTGACCTGGTCAGGGTGCTGACCTGGTCAGGGTGCTGACCTGGTCAGGGTACTGACCTTGTCAGGTTGCTAACCTGGTCAGGGTACTAACCTTGTCAGGGTGCTGACCTGGTCAGGGTACTGACCTGGTCAGGTTGCTAACCTGGTCAGGGTGCTAACCTGGTCAGGGTGCTGACCTGGTCAGGGTACTAACCTGGTCAGGGTACTGACCTGGTCAGGGTACTGACCTTGTCAGGGTACTAACCTGGTCAGGTTGCTTACCTGGTCAGGGTACTGACCTTGTCAGGGTACTAACCTGGTCAGGTTGCTGACCTGGTCAGGGTACTAACCTGGTCAGGTTACTGACCTGGTCAGGTTACTGACCTGGTCAGGGTACTAACCTGGTCAGGTTGCTGACCTGGTCAGGGCACTAACCTGGTCAGGGTGCTGACCTGGTCAGGGTACTGACCTTGTCAGGTTGCTAACCTGGTCAGGGTACTAACCTGGTCAGGCTGCTGACCTGGTCAGGGCACTAACCTGGTCAAGGTGCTGACCTGGTCAGGGTACTGACCTTGTCAGGTTGCTAACCTGGTCAGGGTACTAACCTGGTCAGGGTGCTGACCTGGTCAGGGTACTGACCTTGTCAGGTTGCTAACCTGGTCAGGGTGCTAACCTGGTCAGGGTGCTGACCTGGTCAGGGTACTAACCTGGTCAGGGTACTGACCTTGTCAGGGTGCTAACCTGGTCAGGGTACTGACCTGGTCAGGGTGCTAACCTGGTCAGGTTGCTAACCTGGTCAGGGTACTGACCTTGTCAGGGTGCTAACCTGGTCAGGGTACTGACCTGGTCAGGGTGCTAACCTGGTCAGGTTGCTAACCTGGTCAGGGTACTGACCAGGTCAGGGTACTGACCTTGTCAGGTTGCTAACCTGGTCAGGGTACTAACCTGGTCAGGGTGCTGACCTGGTTAGGGTACTGACCTTGTCAGGTTGCTAACCTGGTCAGGGTACTAACCTTGTCAGGGTGCTGACCTGGTCAGGGTGCTGACCTGGTCAGGGTGCTAACCTTGTCAGGGTGCTGACTTGGTCAGGGTGCTGACCTGGTCAGGGTACTGACCTTGTCAGGTTGCTAACCTGGTCAGGGCACTAACCTGGTCAGGGTACTAACCTGGTCAGGGTACTGACCTTGTCAGGGTACTGACCTGGTCAGGGT